>ML385680.1:0-43448 GCA_005239525.1 Nicotiana knightiana | reverse complement strand
TTTTCTTTTTTTTTTTGTTGTTGATATTTTCAGTACTGGTTTTTTCATTTTTTCGGTTTACACGTTTAAAATTTTGCGAGTTCTAAAGTTATGAGTTCAGATGTTTATGTGTTTAATAGTTTGCGGGTTTGGAAATTAGAGGGTTTACGAGTTCAAAAGTTTGCGGGTTCGATAGTTTAGCGGTTCAGAAGTTTATCAAATTTATGGGTTAGGAAGGTTGTTGGTTCGAAAGTTTATGGCTTCATGTTTATTGTATCTAAACTATTTATTAATACTCTTGAGAAATTATTTTCCTTAATTTGCTAATTTGCGTACCAAACATAAAAAAATATTTTCTACCAAATACACCCTATAACATAGATTTATTTTCCATGGAAATATCACGTTATAGTCCGTAATCCCATTCAAATACAAAAAAAAGAATGTATGGTCAGCCCTAGTCTTTTTCGATATTTATCGCATACGACGGAGATTTTTCAATACACTCTCTTTGAGAAGTCACTAGAAGCTTCCTGGTTTTTCATTATATTTTCCTTTACCAAAAATTTTCAAATTTAAAACAAGTGGGCCAGGAATAAGTGGGCCTATATTTGGTTTGGGGCTGGTATGCATTAAAGGAATTTGAGGGCCCACTTTAGTGTCTTTGATTCTTGAACGAAAAGTTATATGGCCCCTACCATTTGATTAAGAAAGTTAATTATTGTTCATGGTTGAATTAGTGATAAACTATTGATTTAACCCAATTTCATGTTTCATTATCCTCAACCATAAAAGATAAGTGAGTTAGATGTACTATTTATTCGTCAAATAAAAATTTATGTACAATCCCTTGAGTTGACGTAAAACAAACTAATTTAGGACCAATAAAATTTTCAGGAGTGAACCGAATAGAATTATCAGGAAAAAAAAATGAAGATAATTAATACTGTCAAAAAACTTGCTTGATAATAGTAGAATTTTTACTCGAGAACCTGTCACTTGGATCGAGATCCGCAACAATGCATCACAACTATGGATTTCAATTATTCTATTTTTTCTTTCATCGAATATGATCATCTACTACTCTTATTTTTTACTCGACCATTAACTTCTCCTTTAAAAAAAGGATTTCAACAACAAAACTGCCTCCACAACTAAGAAAAGCAATGTCTATATCATGCATCTACTTAAATTATACGAATATGACAATCTCTTTCGTATATATCCTTGTACTATTCAAAATACTACGGGAATTTAGTAAAGGGAGCCAGGTAAAAAGAATCCGGGATGGGTTATTTGCATTTTAGTTTGCCATGTGTCCTGCCATTTAAATCAGAGGTAAATTTATACAATAGTATAAGAGTAGGGTTATAAATGGATGGATACTTATAAAAGATGGTTTATTTAAACTATTTCAAGTAGTACATAAATATATATGATCCTTTTTCGTAAATTATATTCCTTATTTATCAAAATAAAGTAGGCTGATAAAATCGAGCCAAAAGTGGGACCCAAGACTAGCCAAGGTCTGAAACTTGGGAGCAAGACTGTTCGGGCAATGGGAATACAAATAAGGAGCTTTCACTGTACGCATCAAAGCCATCAAAATCAATCATATATCCACCTTTCTATAATTTATATTCCTTCCGTTTTAATTTATATAAATTTATTTGACTGGACATAAAATTTTAAACTTATAATGTAAAATGAAGTATATATATTTTGTATGACTATAAATCATTACATAAAGGTAAATTATTTTCAAATAAAAAAAGAGATTATTCTTTTTGGCACAGACTAAAAAGGAAATAAGTTCACATAAAGTGAAACAGAAGGAGATAATTTGCATTTGTTGTTTATATAAAACTTAATAAATAAAGAACTTCCCCTATTTATGGGGGTTTTAAGCATATTAGGATCATATTTTTGTCATTATAAAGCATGATGTTAATGTTAAAAATGTTGAAAGTTAAATTGCTCTGAAAATTTAAAATAAAAAAAAATTAAAAGACTCAAGAGAAACTAGTGTGAGATAAAATAAAACGGTTAAAGTATCTATATAATAATATATATTACAATATCATTTTAATGTGTACTTTTAACAATTAAAAATTGTTAGATTTTTATGTAATATTGTGTGAGAGTAACTATTTTATACCACTAATGAGTGTAACAAGATAATTGTGATGATATATTCGGGTTCAAACTTTAAATATGAAATTTATGTTAAAGCATACGCTACTCTTTTGGCGGGTCACCCAACATGAATTCGGATTAACCGAGCCAAGAAATTTTGAATATCAAATCATATGTTATATTACATCATCTTAGCGCAAAGATTCCCCATGGCCTGATGTCATTGCTTGCGCCCTCTCAAATTTGCGTGTTCACACTTTTGATAAAATCTTAACCTTCTAAATTAAGTTGGCTAAATTGCGCGGGCACCCTATTTGGTCGCCCCCATTTAACTTATACCTATTTTTTTAACACTTTTAACTTATATCCACTTTTTAAATAACTTCAGCCCCCTTTTCCTCGCTGAGCTGAAGTTCGCCAGTTACAAAGACAAAACTTCAACATACGGGACTGAAGTTCCCCAGTTACAAAGACAAAGTTTACCAGTTACGAACTTCAGCTGAAGTTCCCCAGTTATAAAAACAAAAACTTCAGCTGTAGAGCCGAAGTTCGCGAGTTACAAAACAAAAGCTACAACTTTAGAGCTGAAGTTCCTCAGTTACAAAGAAAAAATAGCTGAAGTTCCCAGTTATAAAGACAAAAACTTTCCCGAGTTACAAAACAAAAAATTCAGCTCTAGAGCTGAAGTTCCCCAATTACAAAGACCAAAACTTGCTGAAGTTCCCGAGTTACAAAACAAAAACTTCAGCTCTAGAGCTGAAGTTCCCCAGTTACAAAGACAAAAACTTCAGTTCTTGAGCTAAAGTTCCCCAGTTACAAGGATAAAAATTTCAGCTCTAGAGCTGAAGTTCCCTAGTTACAAAGACAAAAACTTCAGCTCTAGAGCTGAAGTTAGTTCCCCAGTTACAAAGACAAAAACTTTAGCTCTGGAGCTGAAGTTCGCAAGCTACTTCAGGCCCGTCTACTAGAATGCTGAAGTTTTGCGTGATTGTCTTTGCTACTTCAGCCCCGTATGCTGAAGTTATGCGAAAAAACGGGTACGCTTGTAATTTTTTTTACAAAGCGAGTATAAGTTAAAATATGACACAAAAAATGAGTACGGATGCAAATGCCCCATTTATTCTCATGATCTTAATTTAAGCTTTGGATCTCTTCTTTATCTTACTTCTTTATTCACATCAGCCTTTTGGATTTACTTGTCATTTTGAAAAGTTTGAAGGGGTACATGAGTATATCCAAAAAAAAAAAAATTAACATTGTCATTCATCCAACCGATTAAATAGTCTATGGATATATAGTACTTATATAATTTATATATATATAATATATGTATCATTATATTTAATCAATATATAATTTATATATACCGACGAAATTTTTTTTGTAAAAATAGATCTAACATTTAAATTACTTGATGAGAAGTGTGTTTGTATTGCTATACAAATGTGCATATGCAAGAATGCAAAAATATTCAAATATTTTTGAAGTCTTTATTAGTATCGAAATAATCAGGTGTCATGTTGCGAGAGCTAGTAAAACAAACCTTGAACGATGATAAATCAGACAACAAACGAGAAATAAACCAAAATAGACACAAATATTTAACAGTCTTAACTTCGGCTATTAAACCAACATCTCATTGGGAATTATTATTCAAATACACATTTGTTCCATTTCATGTAAATAAAATTTAATATGCAGGAAATTAGTTTGACTTGTGTCTCAATATCGACAATAATAGAAAAGAAACTTTTGTTATTTTTCATCTGGTGTCTGCTACTCGTATTGCAGCTTCGAGTTATCTAAATATACAACATATAAAGCTCATAAAAGGAAAAAGGCATTTCTTACGAATAATGGAGTATTAATGAAAGAAACTATAGAAAGTTGCAAAACAACATTTACGAAAGGTTTAAAAATTACCAAAGAAGAAGAAGAAGCATATCAAATTATCAGTGGACCTAGATGTAAAAAGGTTTTGGCAGGGGACCTTGGCTGACAGAAAACGATGGGGGTACCTAGAAACCAAAATTGGGCCCACACGGAAAACCGAAAACTAGATAGATCGGATTTACCACAGAAACGATTGGGCCCACAAAAAATAGACAAGTGGGTCTCATGGCCCACCAGGCCCACGTGGGAGCAAAAGATTAAAGTAAGATTAGGTAGCATCTAACACGTTGTATATCCCTACTGGCTTTTTTCATCATCTAATCGCCTCATAATTATCTAAATAAATTGATTATTTTACGAATCAATAGTGTATTTATCCTTTTTTTTTTAAAGATTAAGTTTTTCTTTTTACATCTAAATTGGTGAATTAAACACTAGGTTTTGGATACAAATGTAACATTGATGATTGTTTTAAGTTTTAAAACTCTGGTTTTAAAAGCTTTCATAAAAGCTCAACAAAGAAAAAAGAAATAATATTTTTGCGAACTTTGAAACAAACGTCTCCTTAAAATTTTACTTTTTCTTCACATATTTGCCTGCATTAATCAATTGTAATATAATTGACATATTCAGACTGAGTAGACTGCTTGATTTAGCTATTTATAGAAGTCACTAGTGCTGCAAGTCAAAGTAGAACCCATAGGTGACGTTTGATTATGAGTAAAAAAGACTCATTTTCATATAAATTCAATATTATTAATAATATTTTTGGTTTTCTCCTTTTCTATCTTTACATAAAAAATGAAAATATTATTTTGAATTATACACTATGCAGGAGTAGCTTTCAATATAACAAACTAAACATGCAACAGTAAATTATCTCTACTCTATAATTTACATATATTATATATTTCTTGCATGTAGATTTTAAACCCATTAAATTAGATAGGTAGAATTACGAATCTGAACCAATTAAATTCAAATTTTGGATCCACGTCTTCTGGCATGAATATAATTGTTGAGTTTTCTTCTAAAGGGTGTGAATGAAAAATGGAATAGGCACCTCTTGGATTGCACCTCTTCATCTTACCCTTTCATTGTCTATAAATTTAAGGGCTTGGCTTCATTGCTAAATTATTTAAAAGTTGAAAATTTCTTCTTTCTTCTCTACGTTGTTGCATTATTTTTTCAAATAAACAAAGTGTCAAGTGTGATTAGCCATGTTTGTTGAGTTCGCCGAAGTTCTGTAATATCGATTGCCAGTATTACAGAATAATTTTTCCGTTCTATCATTAATCCATAACTTTGAGCAATAGTGAGAGGATTAAATTCATTAAGGACACACAAACAACTTGTGGGTTCAAAATTATTTTATGATTTGTTTATTGAACTAATTTTCTTTTTCCCTCTGATTTCGAACACATGAATTCTAACAATATTAAGGAATTTTAAAATTATTTTTGGATGGATGATAAAAGAAAAAACGGAGCGGAATCATAAGTAGATGGAAGGACTGCAAAGAAAAACTTGATGGTGTTGAAGAAGTGGAAGCGGTTGATGTTTAAAAAAGAAGTGGCAAGAACACACAATTCCTTCAACCTTGATGGAGAAGAGAAGTGACGTGAAGTTCTCAATTTGCAAAGTAGGGAAATAACATGACGACAATATGGTCACATCAATATCTAATATTGTTTTCTGCCCATTAATGTCAAACTTGATCAAAATATGTGAAAATCAAGAATCTATTTCTACTTTCACTAATCCAAATCTCACTTGGTGGTGCAAGGAGATATTGTTGTTAGTAATTTGTATTTGTAAAATAATTCTGGAGAAAATAAAATAACATAAATAGAAATATAAATGAAATAATAAAATTAATTTGAACCCACTGAATTTACAGTGTTTCCTTAAAAAATTTAATCACTTCCTAGTACCCAAGGCTATGGAGTATTTCTCTCAGGATAGAACAAATTACACACTGGTGTAGTGGTACTTCAAACCCCAGTGTTTCAGCGAACACAATATTCGGTAGCAAATCACACTTACTTTTGCTTTCTTTGAAGTTAAGAATATGCAGAAGAAAGGAGAACAAATAAATTAGTATGTAAAATATGAGAGAATGAACTTGTATTTATAGCCAAAGTTGGGCTGAAATCTGAAGAGATGCAACTCTTCAAAATGACTGTTTTTTCAAAACGGACATAGAATAATTTATTTTAATATTAATATTTTGTTATTAAAATAAATATTTAATAACATTTCTGTTAATATTTACTATTAACAAAGATGTCGAGGCCGAGCGACGACGACGGCGCGAGGCTTGCCTTCTTCTCAACTCTTTATGAGCTAGAAGAAGAGTAATTGCTTATATACCCATCAAAAATGTTTTCCTCTTCTCACGTGGGACAATCAAGGAAGAAACCTCAAATATTACTCAAATATTTTTTTTTTTCTCTATTTTTCATTTATCCTATTTTAAGCTATTAATGCTTAAAAAACCCCAACAATTGTTGCTATAGTAAGCACATCGTCGTGGAAAGACGGTCAATAATCATATATCATATACTATATAGATGAAGGTCATAGTGATAGTCGGTAGTTATCGTATGGCACAAACACCAACAATTCTACGAGGAAAAAGCAAAATTGAGCATCAAAGGGTACAAAAGGAAAGGTTGCGCCTCTTTAGAAAACCAGATGCCATTATGATTTTGAAATGGCTCAAATGCTCAAATTCAAAATAGTGAATCAAGAAGAAAGTGGCCAAATATCGGGTTCTACTTGTTCTCTTCATTCTTTAATTTTTGTGTCCTATGTAATATATAAAATATTCTATAAATAGGATTAAATGCTTATTATTATCTCAAATATGTTCTATTTGCATTTTGTGAAACTAATTGGTTGGTATACAATTTGGTAGCATGCATGAAATTATGTCATATTCTTTTTAGGATGATATGAATTAGGCTTATAATAATACTTGAACTATTCTTGAGATCATGAATATAATATATGTAAAGATAAACATATATGTGTTTGATTAGAGAAATAGATCAAACTGTTTAAGGTGTTATAACGGTTTAGTTGAAAAACCATTTGGAAAGGGAATTCAAATTCTCATGATTTTCTACACCCGTTGTGGAGAATAAAATCTTCGTGATTTTCTACTCCTGCTTCGAGATCAAAATCTGCGTGCTTTTTTTACTCGCTGGTTGAGATTAAAGTCTTTGTGACTTTCTACTCATTTGTCGAAAATTAAAGTCTAATGACTTTATACTCGTTTTGGAGATTAAAATCTTAGTGATTTTTTATTCCAATTTATTATTCGGTTTGAAGATTAAAAAACTTCATTATTTATTAAATTTGAGTGTGTCACATATTACTCAATTTGAAGATTAAAGACTTCACCGTTTATTAAATTTGATTGTGTCAAATATTATTTGGTTTGAAAATTAAAAAGTTCATTTGGCTGTGTCAGATACTATTCTGTTCGAAGATTACAACTTTACTATTTATTAATTCTGACTCTATCATGACACAAAGAATAGTTCTTGTGGTTGGCTCTACAACATAATAGGGCGACGAATATAAATCTCCTTTTGAAAAAATATGTTTGGAATATGAAATTATTCATCAAACAATTTCCCTTTAATCACCGTAACCTAATGAAAAATCAGAAGAAAGAATAATAGATGATGAATGCCTTGTTGAAAAGTTCAGATTTACCCAGAACTTGTGAGAGAAAGCTATTCTTACAGCTAATTGAATACGCAATCGAGTTTTCCATAACAAGACGCAATACATTCCATATGAAATGGAATGAAAGGAATCCCAATTTAAATATTTTAAAGTGTGAGAGTGCTTAACTAAAATGCAAGTTCCTAAATCCAAAAGGGTAAAGATCGGACCGTAAATTATTGATTACGTTTTCATAGAATATGCAACAAATAGAAAGGAATATCATTTGCTGGTTCTTAAATCAGAAAACTCTGACATTCATATTAGCAAGGTAATCGAATTAGTTAATACTGAATTCTTTGAGAATATTTATCGGTATAAAAAGGAATGCGAGTCGTCTAGTGAAATATCTAAGCGACCTCGGGAAGAAGCAAAGGAAAGTACACCTAATGACGTAAATCTAAGACGTAGTAAAGGTCAAAGGACAACTACTTTCAATGGATCAGATTTTCTGTCATTCTTGTTGGAAAATGTGCTTCAAACTTTGAAAGAAGTTATGTCTTCTGATAATAGGCTATAATTATGTATTTTAGCCACAATTTGCACTCTAACTTCATTGCGCTTTATTGATGTTTGAGTGTTAAATAATAATAAATTACTCTAATTGAGATCTTTATGTTTTGCAGGAGAAATTCCGGGTTATGAAGACGTGAAAGAGTGTTTTGGAGCTAATATGGAGCATTGAAGACCAACTAAAAGCTTATGGAATAAATTGAGAACCCATTTGAAGATAGAAGTAGGTTAGCGCGATTAAAAAGAAGAACGAAAAAGGCTGCAGAAAATCCTCCAGGTGCGCGGTTGGTGTGCGCGGCCGCACTAGGCCGCGCATGTCAGGCAAAAACTGACCAAAGTGCGTGGCTAAATGCGCGGTCACCTCCCCAGGTGCGCGGCCGCGCACGTGCTTTCGGGAAAAATATTTCAAGGCTAATTTTGTAATTTCATATGTGACTAACCTTGACCTATATGAAGCTCAGCTCGCCCAAAAAGTGGGTATCTCTATTTTTAGAGGAGCTTTGGAGGCAATAACACACAAGGAACAAGATGGAGAATTCTTCTACGAGTTTTTCACCTTCTTCTTCTTATTTATATTGTTGGTTATGACTTTCTATATTGTAATCTTTCATAGTAGTATGAGTAGCTAAACCCGTCATCTAGGGTTTATGGGATCAATTGTTGGATGAAGTCTTGATTATTTTTTGATATAATTGAGCAGTTATTACTCTATAATTGTTCAACTATGTATTTCTTGTGAGTAATTGAAGGGCCCTTGATTAATCGTGTCTAGTTATCTAGTGTTGCTTGAGAAAGAATACTTGATTAGATTGTTGTTGAACAACGCCACTTCTGAGTAAGTTAAGAGATTAATTACTTGAATTTAAAAGCGGGATTAGCGATAACGAAGCTTTGGTGTGATATTTATGAGTTGTACAAATTGTCAACTAGAGTAGTTCGAGAGAATACTTCTAGTAAATTATCATAATTGATTGAGAGATAAGTACGGTAAAGGAGAACTCGTCATCTTTAGAGAGTGTTACAACGAGATTATAGCTAACGTGTCAGGAATTAATCCGACAATTGGGAAAATCAATAACCCTAGATCCTTTTATCCTTGAATTCAACTTCATTCTTGTTCATTGATAGTTTTTATTGTCACTTTTCCTTAATCAAATAATTTCTGTTAATTCACAAATAAAATTTTGAACTCTAAAAATTGTCTGAGCTTATCATTAGCCATACTAAAAGTTGTAGCAAATAGGTTAATTCCCCGTGCGATTCGACTCCGGACTCTTGAACTAGAATATTTTTGCAGTGACCACTTAGTCCTTTTATAAGCATAGTTGGGCGCGATCATCTTCCTCGAAAAGAAGCATTCAATAGTGAGATAGAATATATATTAAATAACCATACTTGGGTGTTAGTCGATCTTACTCTAGGGAATGAACCATTAGGTTCCAAATGGATTTTCAAGAGAAAAACAAAATATTATGGAATTATTGATATGCAAAAGTCAAGACTTATAGACGACGGGAAAGCCTAGACTATTTTAATACATACTCGCCAGTTATGAGTATTGCGTACATATGGATGTAAGTAACATTGGCTATAGTATATAGTCTTGAAATCCATCAAATGGATGTGAAGACAACCTTCTTAAATTGAGATTTAGAGGAAGAAATTTCCATGGAATAGCCTGAAGGGTTCGTGGTTCCTTAAAGGAAAAAAAAGGTGTACCAACTTGTTAAGTCACTTTACAGACTAAAACAAGCATCCAAACAATGACATGCGAGATTTGACCAAATAATGTTGTCAAGTAGTTTCAAAATTAATGAGTGTAAACAAATGTGTTTACGTTAAGAATACTCCAAATCATATAGTCATTACTTGATTATATATGGATGATATATTGATGAAATATTTAAAATATGGGGGCTTTTAGCCTATGCATGACAAAAGCCAATGTTAGACGTAATGTTTAAATGATATAATTTTTGAACCCCACAAATCCTTAATGGATATTGATATGATAGTCGGTGAATTCATTACTTGTTCAGTCTTAGTGATGACTAGTGATGAAACTACAAATTCAAAAGATGTTTACGTGCCTTTCCAGAAATAATTTGTTCTTTCTTGAACATTTATAATGTTTAGCTCTTTTATGAAAGGGTGTCACTTGGAAAGCTGTGACTTTTCATGAAAGGTGTGTTTTTATATTTTGTATAAACATGATCATTTATGAATGAATGTATTAATATGTTGGTCAATAATGAGGTAAACCAACAGATAAAAATGACCAAAATCTATTGCAAGATGGATTTGTTTCATGAATGAAGGTGCTATAATTTGCATATCATATAGACGTATGAATAAATAACATACAAATGCTTGACAATGGCGGAGTGGCTGCGAAATGTGTTATGTGGCCACAACTGAAGGCAATCACTCCAGTTGTTGTTATAATATACTATTGCTACATTAAGTATAAACAATAATCTAATATGCAATAGAAAGTCGATATGTATTGGTCTACGACTTATGAGTTTGCATTGAATTGTCATGACAATAAAATGAGTTTTGGGATATTTAAAATATATCCATGACCATGCATTGCACTATAATAAGTATCCTACGGTCATTGAGGGATATAGTGATGTAAATTGGATTACCGGATCAACCTAAACTAAATTCACAAATAGATATATTTTTACAATCAGTGGAGGAGTAGTGTTTTGGAAATCGTCTAAACAAACGTGCATTGCCGCTCTACAATGGAGGCTAAGTTTATAGCCTTAGATAAAACCGGTGAAGAAGCTGAATGGCTCCAAAATTTCTTGGAAGATATTCCATTTTGGCCCAAATTGTTGACCCCAACATGCATACATTGCACTAGTCAAACGACAATTGGAAGGGTTGGGAACGTTATGTATAACGGTAAATCTCATCATATACAATGAAGACATAAAGCCGTTAGGCAATTACTCTCTAGAGAAATTATCACGATTGACTACGTAAAGTCAAGCGATAATGTGTCAGATCCACTGACGAAAGGCCTAACTAAAGAGGTAGTTGAGAAATCATCTAGGGGAATGGGTGTATGGACGAGGACAAGTCATTGTGGCAGTAACTCTACCTAGAAGACTGGAGATCCCAAAATCTAGGTTCAAGGAGATCAAACAAAGTCATTAATAACGGTTCAACATTGTCAACTAAATTTTTTAGTCCATTCTCGTGATAAGACAATGTTCAGTACCAAGGATAAAGTATTAAGGCTTTTAATAGTTTCTAAATTTGATACGGGTATATCAAATAGTGTATCTACGAGATAACACATTTAGGAATCACCTATGTAAGTGTGAAGTGTAAGCCACTTTAAGGAGAATTCAGTAAGGCAGTTCTCTACGCACTTATAAATCAGGCAATGTTCATAGGTAAAACGAACACAACAATGAGAACCAAAGACGCTTAAGGATTGATTGTGTGACTTATGGTTGTCTAGGTATACACCAAAGCTCGAGGTTCAAAGATATCTAATCTACCGATTGACCGAGTACATTCGGCATAAGTTCATTGTGAAAAGCTTAAAAGAAAACCTACTTATCCAGATGGGATTAAACCTTGCTTGTGATTCACATCATTTTTTTACGCATGTTTTTATAAAATATGGTCATCCCCCATTCGGTGGGGAATTGTTTAGTTTTTTCTAAAGGGTGTGAATGTGTGAGACATCTCTTGGATAGCATCTCTTCATCTCACATTTTTATTGTCCATAAATTTAGAGGCTTGGCTTCATTTTTAAATTATAAAAAATCTGAAAATTTCTTCCTTCTTCTCAACATTGTTGCATTATTTTTCCAAATAAACAAAGTGTCAAGTGTGATTTAATTCGTTTGTTGAGTTCGCCGAAGTTTTATAATTTCTATTGCCAGTACTACAAAATAGTTTTTCCATTCTATCATGGGAGGAAGTAATCCATAACCTTGAGTAACAATGAAGGGATTAGATTACTTAAGGATACACAAGCAACTTGTAGGCTCGGAATTATTTCACGATTTATTTATTGAACAATTGGAGAAAAGTTCGTTTTCCCAGGGAATTTGCTTGTCAACGAAATTCCACTCATAAGTAGGTTCACATCGTGATCTAAGTTCCATTTCCCATCCCTAAGAAGCAACTTCGTGCAGCTGCTGCGCCCTTGCTTCTTGCTTTAGAAAGATTGTTCGTTAGCTAGATCGTTTTCAATAAGGCTCGCTAATTGACTTTCTTTTTCCCTGATTTCGAACACAAGAATACTAACAATAATTTGCATTTTATTGTTTGTATTATTACTTCTACGTTACAATTCTAGCACAACTTACTTCAAAACCAAAACATCCCTTAGCAAAAATTGCTTCATTACTTAGACTACAACTCAAATTATTAAGCTATGAATTATTGTTTCCCAATTTTTAATAATATAGAGGGCAAACTTACACGGCAAAAGCGGCATACATCTACATAAACCCTTTTTATGTCAAAAAGTGCGAACTACAATTTACAAGGATTTGAAATAAGGCCGGGTTGGGACTTGGGACTTGGGACTCGTGTTAACGCGTCGGACGCGGCTCCCACCGTCAAAAACTATTAACCGCAAGCTGCTGCCTCCCACTAAATCATACTACCCTTATTTTGTCTCTACTGAATAAATCTATTTATACATGCGCTTTACACAAATATTACATTAATTACTCTTCTATTTCAGTTTATGTGTATGTTAGTTTTTGAAATATGATGAATTTTATATGAAAACGATTTAATTTTAACTTTTTATATTGTGCTTGTGAGAAGCTTTTACAAACAATTAAATATTTTGATATATTTGAAATTTTAAAATTTTATATTTTGTATAATCGCACTAATACACTCACAAATCCTTTTTCTTTCTAAACTCTTAAATAACATAAGTATGTGTTAACAACATACTTTGTGTATTTATCAATTTATTTAAATACCAGCTGTGCTAGTGAGTAGTGATCCTTCCTCCTGTTTATTTTGTATGAATAAACGCAACAACAAAAATGCTACTCCACTTTGGCGAACAGAAGATCGGTTCTTTAGTAAGTTTATGATGATGCTATTTTATACAATACAAAGTTGAAATTATACTGTAGTTTAACTTGTATATTTTTATTAGTGAAAATAGAAAATTATTAAAAGAAGGGATTGTAACACAAATAGTAGGTCAGATGTAAAGTTTATTTTTTTTAATAGTATACATAAATTAAATATTGATTATATATTATACCTCCGTCGGCTATATTAAATTAATTCAAATTGTAAAGCAAGATAATAAGGCTTGTATATTCTTAACACCATATGTTATTTACATAAGAAATAAAAAATACAGAAGATGAAAAAGAATAAATCCTTTGCTTCTTTTCCTTCACTCTACAGTCAAAACAAAACTCTATGTTAAACCATTGTTTAAACAATTTATAGTCTTGATTGAGTCATTAGTGTTCCGTACATATCTGCTGACGCGTGTAACCAGAAAACGCGGTTTCTTCCTTTCTATATATTCCCCTTTCTCCTCCTCACATATCTCCTCTCTAACATCTCTGTCCCTTCCCTTCGTCCAAAAAAAATCTTCACTCTTTTCACACCGTCTCTGAAAAAACCTAAATCTTATACACCATTTTGAGTTTTAAAAAAAATCCATTTCATTAATTTCAAACACTTCTTTAGCAAATATTTGGAAGAAAAAAAAATGGCGTCTTCTGATAATTTGATGACAATGGAGCAATGGGGTTTTCGTCCTACATTTAACGATGCATGGTTTCAGGACATGTTCGTTAAAGAAACTGAAACTTTAACGAAAGTGCTCCAAAAATCACTTTCAAACCCAGAACCTGAGATGATTATGCCAACGTTAACGACGTCGTTTCAGACCCCAAGTGCTGCCTCAGGACCGACGGTTTCCGGCGGGTCGACGGAGAACGAAACCGCCGTGTCGAAGCGGCGGAGCAACAACGCCGGTGGGGTGAGCAAGAAGATTACCAAGCGGAAGACACGCGCCTCGAAGCGCGCGTCGACGACGTACATAACAGCTGACGTGGATAGTTTCCGGCAGATGGTACAGCAGGTGACCGGAGTGAGAATGGGCGGGAACGGACACGTGACGGTTGCTTCTGTTTTGAAGCCGGAGCCGAGACGACCGGTTGACCGGGTTCAGCAAGTTAGCTGCTTGCCTACTCTTGATACATCAGCTTTTTTACTGGACCCCGCTTCATCATTTATGGCTCAACCACCGGCGGGGACTATCTCCGCCGCACATTCGCCGTCTGCGGTGATTGTTGACGGTAGTTCGGGTGTGTTTGGATTTGACTCTTTTTCTGGCTTTCCTACCCTTGAATCAGGAATGTAATGCAGTAGTATTGTACTAGATAACTAGGCCCTTTCTTGTAATTTCATCTTTGTAGTTAGGCGAGGGGTAAAACCGGAAAATCTCATCTGTTCATAGTTTTAGCTGGGGTTGTTTAGTGTTAACTTGGGATACACTGTTTAATGAATTAATATCTGATTATGATGTTTTGTTTGTTGATTTTCTTAAAGAAAGAGGAACCTGGTAAAAACTTATCGGTGTTTACAAGATGAGGCACAAATACATTATGCGGCAATAATCTAGTGTGTGACTATAAATTATTTCGTAAAAGTAAATTATTTTTAAATAACAAAAGTTCATATTTTTTATACAGATTAAAAAAAAATAGATTCACATAAATTGATTAAATATCGGGCATATCTAAAGTATGAAATACGAATTTATATGAACTTAGTAACTTTTGTCTAGACCTGATATACTTATTTAAAATTTTACTGATATTTATAAATATTTTACTGTTAAGAAACTAAGCTCAAAGTAATAATATAAAATAATAAGATAAACAATAAGAGAAGAAGAACTTTCTTATTTCATCAAATATTTTTCAAGTGTATACAATGTGATGCCAAAATCTCTATTTATATGATGATATTGAAGTAATACAGAGGGGTGTTATGAATATGGTATTAACTATTGAGATTATGGGGGAAGATCATGGAGGAGGTTATGGAGGTGTGTGAGTTACAACCATAAGGGTAAAAAGTAGTGAGAGGTTCCTGAAGGTGACGAAACTGAGGTTCCATTCCTTTGCTGGTTGTTGTCGTTGGAGTTCGACATAGTTCAGAGGATATCGCTTGAAAAACAAACAAAGATTATCAGAATTTCCCGGTAACGAAACCACTTTGTTTAACCAAAGAATTAGATCCTTTGACCAAAGCTATGTTTAGGATAAACACGGGTTTCTGATAACCAACGCAGGACTGATTATTGTAAGTAATTAAAAGAATCAATGAGATGCATGAAAAGTAAAGTGTATTGCAATAGAAGTTCAGATATCCTTTCACAGGTTATATTTTACTCCCTTATATAGGGAATTTCCTAATATAATATCTGCCATTTTCAACGATTGAGCATTAATGACTAATTATGACATTAATGTAACGTTACAATGAGCAACTGTAACCGTTGCGTGAATGTTGTGTAACGTGTGGATCACTAATTTGAAGATCTCTGAATCTGCTCTTTATTCTGCCCAGATACATTTTGACCGTGACTTTTCATCTTCTCAATCAGGTTGAGACTTACGTAGCTAATCAACGCGGGGTGTGATTTGCCGTGCCTCTTTGCCTCATACCTCTTCATAGAGTCCCGCCCAGCTGTCTTGTCTTCATTGCTCCACGTAGACTGCTGAGTCATCAAGATTTATTACACGTGTGAAATTCTTTTTTACCAATACAGATACTTCCCCCACTTACCATATATTTATCAATTAATATTTGATAAGTGGATACTCATTTATGGCGGGAATATTTTACCGCCGCTTCACTCGAATCATTGCATCTTTTTCTGTACGTAAGCGTGTCACTTTCATTTAATGCTTATGCCACGTGGCATTCCCGGGTTGGTTCTGCAATTGTTCAGCGCTTTTTAGGGCTTTTTTACGGCTGCATCAGTCATGAAGTGACATCTTCAATTATGGCTTTCACATCATCATTTTTTTTCCATTTTTGACGGTTTTCTTCGAGTATAAATACCCCTTTTCTTTTCTTTCACGAAAAACTTCTAACTTTAAAACTTTATTTGTAAAGAATTTTTTCTTTGTCTTTGTAGATATGTCTTCTTCAAACCAATCTAAGAGATTCATAAACGTAGATGATTTAACTCCCTCTTCTGCTCCAACACGGAGTAGGATAGGCAACAGGTTGAGGAGTTTAGGTTCTACTCCTTCAAGGGGTTCTTCCTCTTCTCAAATTACTTCTCCTCCTTCTTCTAGGTCTTTAACTTCTCCAAGGGCTAGGGCTTCTAGATCTTCGTCCAAAGGTAGAAAACGTCACGAACCTTAGCGCGAACCGAGGGTCGATGAAATAGTACCTGCAGAGTTCATCTTTGCTAGGGATAGTCAGGACCTTAGAGATCAGTTTTCTTCATTGTCGTCTCTTGATAGTGTTGACAAGTACCCTACCCAACTCACTGAAGGTTTAATTCCTCTTATACGCAGGGAATGTTATTGGAGCTCTGATTTTCCTGTAATCGTTCCAAACAATAATCAAAGAATAACGTCTTACAAGACGGAGCATTCTTTTGTTTATACCTATCTCTTTACATTAGGGTTCAAGCCTCTCATCGACCCAGTAATCATCAAGTTCTATCGATTTTTCGAAATTTGCTTGGGACAAATCGGCCCTCTTGTATGGTGAGTCGTTGCATGTCTTAGATACTTGGCTACTTTAGCTTCGATCCCCTTTACCTTTCATCGTCTTATTCACCTCTACTCCTCAATGTTGTTTCGAAAGGAAATTTTTATCCTAGCTGCTAGGAGTAAAAGGGTGTTAGTGGCTTCTGAAGATGATAAGGATCGAGGTTGGTTTCTTCGGTATGTTGCTGTTCCTACTGCTGGTTTAGTAGGTGAAGAGAATCTTCCCTTCTCTGAGAAGTGGAATCTTGCACGTGAGTACATTTTTGCTCATATTCCTTGCTTTTTTGCTTTAAATATTGTATCAATACCGTAGTTGTTTCTTCTTTTTGCAGCAATCATGGGAACTGTCGAGAATGTCTCCGGTTTCAGAGATTGGGTAGAAAAGCTTTTGTTAATCGCTCTATTGGAAGAAAGTTCATGGAAATACCTCTCTTAGAGGTTTGGTTGGAGAGTTAAAACTCCTGGTAAATGAAGTTTTTGTTTGTACTTGTTTATTCCTTTTAGCATTATTTAACCCTTTACTTTTGATAGGGTTCCTGCTCGTGGAGTTTCTGCATCTGCATCTGTTCCCAAGTTATCCCTGGCTCAGGCCCAGGAGATCATTTCAGGCTTTTCTTCTTCAAAGAGGAAAGCAGGTGGGTCAAGGACCTTGGGAGAAGAAGAGGAAAAGGAGGGCACTTTGATCCATATGTCACGTAGAAGGAAGGTGGTCTCAGACGACGAATCTACACCTGTCATCGTGCCTTCCGTGCCTGAAGTTGGGCTTTCTGCCTCCGAGGATGCTACTCCCTCTGCCGCGCGTGAATCTGTTGACCAATTGTTCCGTGAAGGCTTTGGTTCGGTTGCTGATGAAGCTCTCTTGGTTGTTTTATCTCCTTCTCTTAGAGAACTCCCTTCAACTGTTCCAGTTATTTCTCCTGCTTCCGTGGCTATTCCTGCTCCTGTCGTTGCTCCCTCTCCCGTGGCTTTTTCGGCCCCTCAGACTTCCTCGCCCGTAGCTCCTGCATCTCTACCTGCTTCCGTGCCTTCTGTTACAGAAGTAGGGTCTTCCAACGGAGAGAAGAGGCAGGTGATGATAGAAGTTCCAGCGGAGGGTAGTCGCTTTAAAAAGTCTGGCCAGCCTGATGTGTGGTTGAAACCGTTGATAGGCCCGACAGAGAGAGCTAAGCTGGACAACCATAGTTCCCTTACATGGGCTAACGAAATCGAGCATACTTCTTTAAAGGTAAAATGCATTTTCTTGTGTTCATTCTTGTACATGTATTTACCATATCTAATTTGGTTTTCTTTTGCAGATCAATCTTATAGGCACGGAGCTTATGAAGAGGGTTTCTAATACGGAGCAGGAAGTGAAAAAATGGCGTGCGGAAGCAGATAACTGGAAGGAGCAGTATGAAAGCTTAAAGCTCGACATGGAGGCTGTAGAAGAACAAAAATGTACCTTGGAGCAGCAAGTGAGGGTCATGACGACAGAGTTGGCCGTGGAGAAGGCATCCTCTGATCAGGCAGACATGGATAAGAATGTCCTAGAGTCCTCATTCGCGGAGCAACTGTCTCGTGCCTCTGAAGGGGTCAGAAGTTTGAAGGCCTTACTAGACCAAAAGGAGGAGTATTCAGGCGAATTAGTGCAAACTCTTACTCAAACCCAGGAGGATCTCCGCAACTCTTTAAATAAAGTTCAATTCCTGGAAAGGTCTTTCGCTCCTTTAAGGGCCTCTAATGATGATGCTGTTACTGAGAGGGATGAACTAAGAGCTGAAGTTATGCTACGGGAGAAAGATTACGAAACTCTTGAAGATAGGGCATCTGTCGATGTTAGATGGGCGCATATGAACTCTCGCCTCGACACATTGACTGAAATGAGCAGAGAGGGTTTGGACCTTAATGCTGAAATTACAAGAATCAAGGAGTCCATTGAGAAGGCTCAACAAGATCAGAATATCTCTTCACCTGAAGGTGAGGCTCTTATTGCTCAAGTCTTTTCGTCCCAAGTCGCTCCTGCTCCTTCTGCCAGTGAAGTCAACCCCCTCCTGAAGAAGTTTAAGAAGTTGGTTCCTCCCTTTTTTTTTCTTTGTCTCAATTGGTGGTTACCCCCAGCCCCATCGGGGGTAAATTTGGATCTCTCTAAAATTCCCAAATGACAACTTAGGGGCACCTCAATGTATAACAACTCTATACGGCTAAGTATAAGTTAATACTTAGCTGTTTTAATATATCAATGCAAGTATGACTTTTGTTTCCCTTTGAGTTTCTGTTTCACTCTTTAAGTCTTTTTGCACGCTTTATTTTTCGAGCTTTTAGTTTTACCTCTGAGTTTTGCATATAGAATGCTTTAGATTACTCGTACCTTTTCGTAATAGGCACGACGTCATATTAAATGTGTGCCTTTTTGTAGTAGGCATAATTTTTGAAAGAGGGCCTTTTTTTATCGACACTTAATGAAGAAGACGTCTCAACTTCATAAAGGTGTAATAATGCAATAGAGTTATAGGGATTTTTCACATGTTTAAGAATGTTTCTGAGGAAAGTTTTTTTGTTTGAACTTTAACAACATTTTATGTGTGTTTGATTATAGTCTAAAACTCATGTTGCAACTGTTTTCTTTTAGCAGATTTGATATACACTTGTATTTCGTAACTATTTTTCGTATGTAACAGTTTTTTCGAGTTAATACAATAGAGTAACTGTTTTTCGTTCGTAACAGTTTTTATTCAAGTTGGGGTTTTCACCCGTAACTATTTTTCTTTGATAACAGTTTTCAATAAGCATGAGGGAAATGATCTTACATCCGTAACTGTTTTATTGGATAACAATTATATGAGTACAAAGATTTCTTAATTGTTTTTAGTTACAACAGTTTGACCTTTTGAATAAGTACAAAGATGCGCATTTGTTCCTCGTAGCTAACATTTTTCCTTTTATCCTGAACATATTCGAAGGTCTTTTGGATTAGGATTTGTGTTTGAGTCTTTGGCTCTTTCGATTTTGCTCATATCACTTGACTTATTGGGTAGATGGATCTTTAGGCTTTGAGCTTTGACTTTTTGATAGTCTTTTTTGCTTCGTCTTTGCCTTCCATATTGTATAGTCCCCCAAGTGTTTGAAACCGCGGGCTGACTCCTCTGCTGATAAGTACCTCTCGCAAGACGAGGACAAAACATCTTAATATGGCCCACCTCTCCACACTTAAAGAAATCTTCTCAGAGAATGGAACTGGGGACTGAAGGGAACCCCTAGCACCAGGATAACCACTGGAAGAACTAGGCATAGATGAACTCTGAACCGATGGTGCCCAAGATGAACTTTGAGTTGGCAGGGCACTGAAAGATGGTTGCAACTGATGCGAACTATGAGGATCATGACCAACTGATCCACCACGATAACCTGAGCGACTTGGCTAAGCCTGCCTGAATGGACGGCCTCCGCCGGGCTGAAGCTGCCCCCCTGAAGGAACCCTACCAAAACTCCCAGATCCTCGAGACCTTTTGGCCTCCCTCTCGATCCGCTCCTGGCGGTGAACCGACTCAATCTCTCTGGCAATGTCAACCACCTCCTCAAAAGAAGCGCCAGATACCCTCTCCCTGGTCAGAAAAATCCGAAGCTGATAAGTGAGGCCATCAACGAACCTCCTGATCCTCTCCCTATCCGTGGGAACTAGCCAAATAGCATAACAGGCCAATTTGGAGAACCTCATCTCATACTGCGTCACTGTCATGTCTTCTTAGCGCAGCTGCTCGAACTCCCTACGCAGCTCCTTCCTGCGGGACAACGGTATATACTTTTTCAGGAACAGAATGGAGAACTGACGCCAGGTAAGGGGCGCTGCATCATCAGGTCTACGCCTCTCATAGGCCTCCCATTAAGTGAGTGCAGCTCCTACGAACTGGAAGGTAGTAAATGGGACCCCACTAGCCTCCAGTATTCCTGCTGTGCGAAGGATCCTCTGACACTTATCCAAAAATCCCTGGGCGTCCTCGCCCTGGGCATCCTCGCCCTGGGCGTCCTCGCCCTCAGTACCACTAAAAATCGGAGGCTGAAGTCTACTAAACCTCTCTAACATGCGCTGCTCGTCATCTGCCAAAGCTGGGACCAAAAACTCCTGGACTGGGGCAACCGGCTAGACTGGAACTGTCCCAGGTGTCTGAAGCCCCTGAGTAACCTGCTCAGGTGTCCGGGCAGCTGGAGTCTGAGTTCCTCCCCAGTCCTGAGAAGTAGCAGCAGTAGTAGACACGACGACGGCCTGTGCCAGGCTGGTGCACACCGTCAAAATCTAGGATAGGGTCTCCTGAAGACCCGGAATCACAATGGGCACTGCTGGTGCCTAAGCCTCTCCCGCTGGGACCTTAATTGCGGGGACCTGATCATGAGCAGTGGGAGGGTCCACATGTACTGCCCCGGCTGTTAAGCGGGCTGCACCCCTCCCTCTGTCACGGCCTCGACCTCCAGCTGGTCCTGCTAGTGTCTGATCACCACGATCGGTAGCACTAGTCCTCACCATCTGTGAGAGAATGAAAACAACAGAAGTTTAGTTCCAGAATTCAACAGAGTCGCACGACAGAATTCAATAATGTGGGATTTTTCCTAAGGGTTATGTAGCCTCTCGAAGATAAGTACAGACGTCTCCGTGCTGATCCGCAAGACTCTACTAAACCTGCTCATGACTGGTGAGACCTATTTAACCTAGCGCTCTGATACCATCTTGTCATGACCCAATTTCAGAGTCGTGATGGCGCCTATCATGGAACCAGGCAAGCCGCCCTTTTTAACTAAGCTAATTCAGTTTCCAGTAAAAATACAATTTTAAATGAATTTATTGATAATACTAAGAATCAGACGTTTAAAAACAATATTTGAAAAACTAAATTTAAAACTCCAACCCCGGATCCGGTGTCACTCAGTCATGAGCTGCTATATATATAAAAATAAAGAATGAAGAAATAGACAACATAGTCTCAAAATAAGTGCAACAGGTGGAATAAGAAAGAGAAGACGAGGTCGCGATCGCCAGCTGCTACCTTGACAACTCCAATGAAAACTCTGACAGTTGCTCAATATCCACTACCGGGTCCCGGTGTACCTGGATCTGCGCACAAGGTGCAGGGGGTAACGTGAGTACACCAACTCATAAGTAACGAACCAAAACTATGGGCTGAGAGGTAGTGACGGACAAAACCTCAGAAATTACAATAAACAATATACAGAAAATAGACATGCTAACAGTTTATCATAAAACTATATGTATTAAACCAGTGTGGATATGCACATAGTGCTCACAACTCTCCTACAGAAGTCCACTCAGTACTATATATGGCTCTCAGGCCCAGGGAAGTTCCATACCAGAATATGCATAAACACCGATGACCGTAGTCACTCCATACTGAGGAAAAAGGCCAATCCAGCCCCACGGAGAAAGTCCATCTCCGGAATACAACACTCGGACAAGATCCATGCCCAGGGACAATCCATCCCTCGCATAACATCCACTTCAGACAAGATCCATGTCCAGGGAAGATCCATCCCTCACATCAATGCGCTCACTGGGGGTGTACAGACTCCGGAGGGGCCCTAGTGGACCAAGCTCCATATCAAGCAAATGAAGGCAGGATTTAATATCGCTGCGGTGTGCAGTCCAATCTCATAACTGTCTTAATAACAGGCTCTCGGCCTCACTCAGTCATTACTCTTCAGTCTCACTCACATGGATCACAGATACATCTATCAGCCCGAAACAATGATAAATATGCATATAATTAACGATACTGAGACTGAGATATGAAGTGATATGCTATAGCGGGACTGATTATATGAAATCAAATAATCACAAAATGAGACAGTAATATATGACCACTCGGGTCTCAGCATTTTCGGCGTGAAGCCTAACATTTATACTTAACATGATTTCTAACAGGTTCATATCATCAGGGAATAATCACTAAGCGGTGCCATGGGATAAGCCAGGCCACAAATACTCGGTGCACGCTCGCACACCCGTCACTTGGCATGTGCATCACCTCAACAATAGTCATAAATCATTTAGCTCGGGGTTTCGAACCCTCAGAACCAAGTTTGGAAACGTTACTTACCTCAAAATCGGGTAAAATACTATTCCGCAGAGCCTTTGCTTCTAAATTCGGCCTCTGAGTGCTCCAAATCTACCAAGTTCAGATTTTTATCATCAAATTATGCTTAAGGAATGAATCCCAATTGAAAAGTACCAAATCTAGCTTGAAACCCGAAATTAGTCAAAACCCGACCCTCGGGCCCGTATCTCAAAACCCGATAAATTTTATACCAAAATGTTCTTCATCATCCCACGAGTCCGTACATATAAATAACACTAAAATCGGAGTTCGTTTGACCCCTCAAACTAATCCCTAAAGGTCTCATAATCTCAAGCCCTAAACCCACCTTTTTCTACTGATTTTCATGAATTAAATGTTGAGATTGTGTTCTACAATCACCCATTAACGAGTTTTAATGATCAAAATACTTACCTCTATGAACAACACTGATTTCCCTCTTCAAAAATCGCCCCCAAAGCTCTCTGTCCGTACAAATAATGGTGTTAAAAGGTCTAATGGTCGCGGAGGGTTTTAATTTATACTTTCTGCCCGGGGGTTCCGCACCTGCGGCCCATCTCTCGCACCTGCGGGACCGCACCTGCGACTTCTCATTAGACGGCCTAACTTCGAACCTGCGACCCACATTCCGCACCTGCGACTTCGCAGGTGCGGCCCACTATCCGTATCTGCGACCTCTTCCCTGGCTGGCCAAATCTCGCATCTGCGGAGCCTCATTCCGCTCCTGCGGGCTTGCACCTGCGATGACCCATCCGCTGGTGCGGTTGCACCAGCACCAGCAACTTCAGCAGCAACACAAGCACTTCAAACTCCACGTTAACCACTCAAAACCATCCCGAGCCCCTCGGGACCCCAACCAAACATACCAACACCTCATATATGATCATTCAAACTTAGTTGCACTCTCGAAACACTAAAAATAACATCAAAACACCAAAATCACATCAAATTCAAGCCTAAGAACTTTGAAATTTCTAAAATCCTCCAACGATGTCGAAACTATCCAAAACAACTCTGATTGACCTGAAATTTTGCAGACATATCAAAAATGACATTACGAACCTGTTCCAACTTTCGAAATTCCATTTCGACCCTGATAGCCTATTTTCCATTGCCGACCGAAAATCACCAAAAACTAACTTTCGCCAATTCAAGCCTAATTCTACACCGGTCCTTACCAAAATATTTTGAACACACTCCTAAGTCCCAAATCACCTAACAAAGCTATTCGAGCCATAAAATCCGCATTCCGAGGTTGTTTACCAATAAGTCAACTCTCATTTGACTTTTCCAACTTCAAGGCTATTTTAAAAGACTAAGCGACTAAACTCTCACTACAACCATTCCGATTTCAAGCCTACCAACTCTAACACATCGATAACAGTATAACAACCTATGACAAGCCAATAACAGTAATAATAATGCAATTTCTACGGGACGACCGACGGGGTCGTTACACTAAGCTTGACCATTAGCCACGGGGTGGTATGGCGTTGAAGTGATCCGTTTGATTTTCTAGCTTTCGAAGAATTCTGTGATTTGCGAGCCTATGAATTATGGGCCATTATCACACACGATCTCCTCTGGTACCCCAAAGCGGCATATTATGTTTCGCCATAAGAAACTTTTAACTTTCTTTTCTCGCACTTATTTGAACGCTTCTGCCTCTATCCATTTTGTAAAATAGTTGGTTAGCACGAGCAAAAACCGTACCTGTTCTTTAGCTGTGGGAAGAGGTCCTACTATGTCCATACCCCACTTCATGAAGGGCTATGGGAATATTATTGGATGCCATAATTCCGATGGTCGATGCATGTTATTGGCAAACCTTTGGCACCTATCGCATTTGGATACGAAGTTCTCGACCTCTTCTTCCATCTTAGGCCAATAGTATCCAACTCGGATTAGGGTTTTCACTAAGGATCTCTCTCTTAAGTGATTTCCACAGTGTCCTTCGTGGACTTCTTTCATCACAAACTCCGTTTGGTTAGGTCTGAGGCATTTTTTTAGGGGCCCTCCGAACATCTTGCGATATAATGAGTTGCGAATGAGGCAGTACCGTGCAGCTTTGCGGCGAAGTGCTTGAGCTATTTCTTGTCTTCAGGTATGGTTCCATTCTGCAAAAAAATTAGGATTTCGTTTCTCCAATCCCAGGTTAAATTGTTTAAAGTTACCTCATTTCTACCCTGGTCGATTGCTGAATGGAATAGATGAGCAACAATTGCATTGTCTGTGTTTGTTACTTCCGGGACTGCTGCGAGGTTAGTTAATGCATCTGCTTCTGCATTTTCCTCTCTGGGTATTTGTACTACCTTCCATGTTTTGAATTGTCTCACGAGCTCTCGCGCCTTTTCCAGATATTGTTGCATCCGAGTTTCTCGAGTGATGTAAGTCCCCTGCATCTGATTTACTACCAGTTGGGAGTCGCTTTTGATTATGATTTTCTCGATTGAAAGCTCTCGTGCAAGTTCTAATCCTGCAATAACAGCTTCATACTCTGCTTCATTGTTAGTTATAGGATAACATTTGATGGCATGTCGTGTCTTTTCACCCGCGGGTGATATTAAGACTATGCCTAAGCCGACACTTTTTATATTGGAAGATCCATCGGTAAATATGGTCCATAGACCCGGATTAGCACCGTTGAAGAGTTGTAACTCTTTTTCCACTTCAGGGACAATGTTATTACTAAAGTCATCGACAAAATCAGCTAAGATCTGAAACTTGATTGCAGTCCTAGGCTGATATATTATTTCATGCTCACTTAATTATATGTCCCACTTGGCTAATCTTCCTGGTAGTTCTTGTTTATGCAGTATGTTTCTTAATGGATATGAGGTCACAACTGTGATTGGATGACATTGAAAGTATGACCTTAATTTTCTAGATGCCATGATTAGAGCTAAGGCTAACTTTTCTAGATGTGGATATCTAGTTTCAGCATCTAGTAATGTCTTGCTTACATAATAAATAGGATATTGTTTACCTTTATTCTCCCTTACCAATACTTCACTTACATCAATTTCCGAGACGACAAGGTAGACGTATAGCCTCTCCCCATCCTTTGGCTTTGACAGTAATGGAGGTTTTGAAAGATAAGCTTTTAGGTCTTTGAGAGCCTGTTGACATTCTTCAGTCCATTCGAACCAATTTTTCTTTTTGAGAACTGCAAAGAATTTAAAACTTTTCTCGGAAGATTTGGAAATAATCTTCCTAAGGCTGCAATTCTTCCCGTTAGTCTTTGAACTTCTTTTTTGTTTATAAGTACATTAGGTATTTCTTCTATAGATTTAATTTGATCAGGATTTACCTCTATTCCCCTGTTTGATACAAGGAAACCCAAGAATTTACCTGATGCTACGCCAAAAGCGCATTTTTCTCGATTCAGCTTCATATTATACCTCTCGTATCGAACCAATCTTCAAGAGTTTCTGTACCTATTCGTCAATCACTTGGTTCTTGAATGGTCCTTGCTTTCTTTTCTTCTCTTCGATCGGGGCTCAGCCTCGTGCCTATATACACTTTCTGTTCAGGTTGTTGTTCAAACAATGGAACAACTTCGAGCTCTTCCGTAGTTGTTTTGATGTGCTCTTCTTCCTACGGTTCATGAATGACGTCTGTTCTGGAATCTACATCCCTGTGGTCCAATGCATCTTCCGTGGTGACTTCATTCACCTTCTCGTGAGTATCTTCTTTCATACCTGTTTTAGCAATAATACCTTCCGTACCTATTTGGGTAGTAATTTCTTCCATGCCTATTTGGGCGGTGTTACCTGCTTGGGAGATTTCCTTATCTTTCGATTCTTCCACCTCTACTTTTTTGTTGTAGTGTACCACATAATTTATATTTCTCGCGGTTTGTTGATCGCCTCTAATTTGCTGAATCCCCCATTCAGAGGGGAATTTAATCACCTGATGCAAGGTGGAGGGTATTGCTTTCATGTCGTGGATCCATGGTCTTCCCATGATTACGTTATAAGCCATGTCAGTATCGATGACTTGGAACCTGGTATTTCTTATTACTCCCTCAGTATAAGTGCCAAGTTCAATTTCCCATTTGGTTATAACCATAGAATTATCAAACCCTGATATGGCTCGTGCCTTCAGGATTACTTGAGTCCCCAATATCATTTCTTTCACGACTCTTAGCAAAATAATATTGACTGAACTACCTGGATCAATCAACACTCTTTTTACGTTAATGTCATGAATAAGTAAGGATATTACCAGAGCATCATTGTGAGGAAGCATTAATCCGTCGATATCTGCATCATCGAAGGTTATATCGTCTGCTTCCATATTTTCACGAACCCGCTTTCCGTGTGTAATTGTGAACTTCGTGGTCATTTTGCAGACCACTCCGTTTACTTCTTCACCTCCATGTATCACGTTGACGGTTTGTTTTGGAGATGGAGGTTTTGGGGGCTCCTGCCTGTTCTTCATGTATGCATGTTTACCTTTTTCACTAAACAATTCTGTTAAATAGACCTATTTCAATAATTGTTCTACTTCACCTTGCAAAAATCTGCAATCTGCAGTTCTGTGTCCATGATCATTATGAAATTCACACCAGAGATCTGGGTTCCTCTTATTCGGGTTCGACCTCATCTCTTTGGGCCATCGAACCTTATCACCCATATTTCTTAATACTAAAATTAGTTCGGAGGTACTTACATTGAAGGTGTGATCCCCAATTCGTGCATTACCTCTAGGTCGTTCATCTCGATCCCTTCTGGATCTAGATGAGGACGATCCTGCATCTCTGCTTGGTGGTCCATAATCCGACCTGGTGTATTCGAACCAGGGACGAGTTTCACGTCCCGATGGTCCCAAGTAAGGATCGTACCTATTTTTACCTGATCTCCTGTTTGATTCGTAACGTCTGGATTTGGTATGATCTTCGTCTTTCGAACGAGCTATGGTATCTTCTTCTATTCTAAGTTTAGTACTGTACCTGTTATAAACATTGTTCCACGTTGTAGCTGGGAATTCTCTCAAGCTTTCCTTGAGTCTCCTCGTGGCTTCTGAGCTTTTGTCATTTAGATTACTTGCAATTCCATGGCTGCCCAATTATCAGGCACCGTTGGTAGTTGCATTCTTTCTCGTTGAAACCTGTCTACAAATTCACGAAATAGTTCCATGTCTCCTTGTTTATTATAAATATGTCCACCATCATTTTCTCGAATATTTTCGCACCGGAGTGTGCCTTTATGAAATAATCAGCAAGCTCAGCAAAAGAATCAATAGAGTTTTCAGGGAGAAGAGAATACTAGGTTAGCGCCCCCTTGGTAAGTGTTTCTCCAAACTTTTTAACTAGGACCGACTCAATTTCTTGTTTTGTTAAGTCGTTGCTCTTCACTCCAGTGGTAAAAGCAGTCACATGGTCGCGTGGGTCGGTTGTCCCGTCATACTTAGGAACGTCCAGCATTTTAAACTTCTTTGGAATAGGTACGGGTGATGCGCTTGGTTTCCAAGGTTGTTGAGAATATCTATTAATGTCAATGCCTTTGATAACAGGTGGTACTCCAGGAATTTGTTCGATTCGATCATTTTGTTCCTTCACCTGTTTCTGCAAAGTTAGTAATAAAGTCTGTAATTCAGAGTTATTAGGAGTGTCATCCCTTCCTGAGTTTACCAACCCAGATTGAGGATTTTCCATGGTGATAGTGTTATTGGGAGGTGGTGTCAGTGATGCAGGCGATGCCGCTGGTAATCCTTACATACTCTGCAATCATTTCCTTTATCCGATCTTGTTCTACCGTTTGATCATTATTATCGTTGTTATTATTGGATCTTTTCGGGGATTGTTCCCTTGAACCACGTGGGGTTCCTGAAGGTGACGAAACTGGGGTTCCATTCCTTTGCTGGTTGTTGTCGTTGGAGTTCGACATAGTTCAGAGGATATCGCTTGAAAAGCAAACAAAGATTATCATAATTTCTCAGTAACGGAACCAATTTGTTTAATCAAAGAATTAGATCATTTGACCAAAGCTATTTTTAGGATGAACAGGGGTTTCAGATAACCAAGGCAGGACTGATTATTGTAAGTAATTAAAAAAATCAATGAGATGCATGGAAAGTAAAGTGTATTGCAATAGTAGTTCGGATATCCTTTTACATGTTATATTTTACTCCCTTATATAGGGAATTTCCTAATATAACGTCTACCCTTTTCAGCGATTGAGCATTAATGACTAATTATGACATTAATATGACGTTACAATGAGAAACTGTAATTGTTGCGTGAATGTTGTGTAACGTGTGGATCACTAATTTGAAGATCTCTGAATCTATCCTTTATTCCGCCCAGATACATTTTGACCGTGTCTTTTCATCTTCTCAATCAGGTTGAGACTTACGTAGCTAATCAATCCGTGGGTGTGATTTGTCGTGCCTCTTTGCCTCATACCTCTTCATAGAATCCCGTCCAGCTGTCGTGTCTTCATTGCTCCACGTAGACTGCTGAGTCATCAAGATTAATTACACTTGTGAAGCTCTTTTTTCCCAATACACAACTATGCCCTGCATTTGTATAACCAACAAAACTTTGATAATATTTGTTAGAATAAACAAATCTATATCAAGGATTCCTTTCGCAATATAACACTAATCGTATTTCAATATCTCCACATATGAGTAAAACTATATCTTGCAAGTATATAGTTATACTCATGGCTCTAGCAAGATACATTAGTACACCAATTGTACTAGACACAAAAATATATCATGTACGCTATGATTGCTCTAATCCACATAAACTTTATTTAATAAATTTCTTGGAAAGCTTAAAATGTTTCAGAACAATTTAAATCCTTTTTAAAGAATTTTTATTCTACGCATATCAAATGTATTGTCCTACAAAAACCTGAAATGAATGCATCCACCGCAGGAGAATATGTTTTTATATAATCAATGCCAGGATATTTACAAATCTTCTTGTGCCACAAGTCGTCTTTATGTCTCGACTTATTTTTCATTTAGCTATTCGCACCAGAACACATTTATACCTCCATTGCCTTTATACTTTCATGTGTTGGCCTATCCGTCCAACTTACATTTTTCAGGTTAAATCAATTTTCATTGCGTATTTTTCATTTGGTCAATCATTTATCTATTCAAATTTCTTGACAGATTTGAGCTCAAGATCCTCGTCAATATTAATAATATTGAGTGCTATATTATATTAACAACATCGTCGACTATCATTTTACTTCGGCTCCAACATCAATCAATAAAGACATAACTTATCGATATATCATTATTTTCAGGTACCTGAGCCTCTCCCATGAGGTATTATAAAATATTATGTCGTGGTGCTCTTCTAGAGCAATTGCCTCCTTATTATGACCATCTTGACCGTTTGCTCCTATCTTTTTCAAAGAGTTTTATCTTTGGAACCGATTGGTCAATTATGCTTCATGCGTGCCATAGACTCTGTCCGTCACAAACTTTATTCTATTTAAAACATTAGTAGCTGAAATATGATACTTAGATTTGGGTCAATGTGCCTGGCAATATTTTATAAATAAATTATCACTGGAGTTTCAAGTTCATATCTTGTTATACGAGGATCTAGGTGTACTCATAATAATCCATTTCATGTATTACTTTTTCATCTGTCCATTTTCTCCCCCTAATATTGGGATCACCAACACATAATTCCAACCTTCTTTGAGACACATCTTTGTGCATTATAGTGAAAAAATTAAATCATATAGCAAATTTATTTTTGAGAGTTTTGTTCTCATAACCAATAGTTTAGCTATAACTGGTGGCATACAATTAATGCTAAACCATCTTGTATTTAAACAACATTATCATGATAAATCATCATAATTTACATTCTGGAATTGTGCTCTAGAGCAAGCAACCTTGCAAAAGTCAAACTGCAAGTTGATAACAAACGCATATGTGACCATATAATAGATGCATCTATTAAAATCATATAATAGTAAATAGTCCACATGGGAGGTAACTGGGCCTATATATATCACCTTTTATTCGTTTCAGAAATCAAGGGATTCAATTCCAACCTTAACTAGTATATCATGAGAATAAGCAGTACAAGAGAATTCTGGAAGAATATTCTATTTCTTCAATATATGCCAATGTGAATTTCAATTAATTTTTCGCATCATAATTGAATCGGGATGACTAACAGGACATGCCAACTAATATTTATTTCTGTAAACCTCTAGTTTACTTGTGGCATGTCATTCCATCATCATGCTTATACTTGTGTAGTACAAATAGAAGACAAGTCGGGCAACTTTTCGTATTTACCCTTTATGATTATAGTAATATAAAGATATTCAATCTTCCTTTCATTTATAGCATCGATATGGCTAATATCTTTTGAAACTCAAAAAGTTTCTTTTGAGACTTACTACAATATCAATGTCATGAACAATGTTATTCATCCGGGTAGTAACAAATTAGTTCTCCCGGAGCTCTTAACAGATTTTCTACTACAAGATCTTTTGTCACACCATTCATATGGTGAATCATATCATAATAATTGTCATGGTCAAAATCATCATAAGCAAAATAATTTCTTGCTTTAATTTTGCCTATAACTTTTTACAAGGCATGGCAAAATAATTTTTGGCGTACCATATGTACGCAATCAATGACATATTCATGTAACCACATTGTGATATTCATTATATTTATTTCTCTCAAACCTCCTTTAGAGGTGAGTTGTGGTATTTATGCAACTATAAATAAGCACATTCTTATGCATAATCTTTGTCATATATATATTTTCAAATGCCTTTTCAGGAATGAGTCTGCATTTACAATGCTTAACATAAGTCACATTTTTAAGGAATGAATTATAATCATGTGAGCATGTCTCATATTAACAGACATATTGATACATATTTCCTTCACCTTTGAAGGATCATTTTGAGCAAACTTATTGTTCTCATTTTTACAATTACCATAATGATGACTTTTATTTTTTTGATCTTTGGTACACCCACGTTCCTTGGTCAACCACTTGTCTTCATTTAACTTATTATGCACCGCTATCACATTCAATTCAACAATGGAGCAAATCAAGTGGGACAAATTCATATTTTTTTTGTGAAAAATACATTTTTTTCTTTAGTTATCATTATATCATCAACATGGGGTATTTGGACTCAAACCAAATATTTTACCCATATAAAGGCGTGTAAGGCTATAATGCGTTGGGACTCGAACCAAACTCTTATCGTCATGGTGCACTAGGACTCAAACCCGATGTTGTACCCTCATACAATGACATAATAAGCTAAAGTGGACTCACCCTTGAGCCTTTCAGTATATACTATTTTCTAATAATCAATTATTTTTGCTCGAACTTTAGTAAAAGTTCGCATGGATCTTTTTCACGAACAACCTCATGATCAAATGTAAAGGCAATAGAACTATCTTAGTCATACAAAATTTATTTTGACCACAACATAAATTTAAATTCTTATTATTTTTTGAGATTATAGAAACCTTTCAATAGTTAACAATTACATAATCTTGGCTTGCAAACTATCAGAGCAGTACGTATGGGAGATGATGTCAAGGCATCGGAATATGCTCTTGTTTGTCACTCGAAAGCAAAGGTACCACATATGTATACATCTGCACAAATGAAACTAAATTGTTAAGTAACACATATTAAACCAAGTCTTAAATATTAACATAAGTTAAATTCAGAATTTATGGCAATTGAAAAATGATATTCCCTGTATAATAGAAACTAACATAACATTGATATGGCATACGAAATGCCTAGATTTCCATAGGCTCAACCAAATTGATTCAAGGTTGTCGGCCATTCATAATTCCATTATTAAATAAGTTATCTTCCCACTTTGTTAGAGCTTCGTGTTGATAACGTGTAGAAAAACTAAGTTCAAAGTAACAATGTGAAACAATAAGATAAGTAATAGAATAAGAGAAGAAGAAAGAACTTTATTATTTCATCAAGTGTTTTTCAAGTGTATACAATGTGATGCCCAAACTCTCTACTTATAGGATGATATTTAGGTAATAAAATGTGATGTCATGAATATAATATTAACTATTGAGATCATAGGGGAATGACATGGAGAAGGTTATGGAGGTGTGAGAGTTACAGCCATATAATATTTACTCTAATTCATATATTAACTTGAAGTCGTGGCAGGGGCTCTGATTGGTTGGTTTATTATGTGCCAAAGAATTGGTGGAGATGGTTGTTATATACTCTATGATGTTCTTTAACTTTTAGTTTTCACTATTAGTGTAGATGTTTTATGCAAATTTTGAAGATCTTTTAGCTCCTACTTTGGATACATCTAAAGGAAAATTGGATTAGTGTCAGTATTTTGTTGTAAATCTTCCACAATCTGTTGGCTATAAAAGTTAAGCCAAACAATAGAAGTTACTTGTTTCTCATTTTTTGAGGTGTGAAGGAAAAGGAAATGCATACAGGTTAAAGGGGGAGTTAAAAGTTATTATACCTTTAAAGTGTGTGAAAATTCATGCACATAGTTGAGTGATGAATTAAAATGAAAATATACATTAATTAACAATAAATAACAGCAAATGAAAATGTAATGGCAGGCGTATATTATACATTTCGTTTTGTTGCAAACAGGATATAAGTAACTTCTTTCCATTTGAAATTTAGCGTTGGTAGTTACTGAATTAGTTTATTTTGGTAATAAGATTCTCGAAAGAGATTATTTGGAAAGCAAAGTTTTTGTAACAAGGAATAGTCGTTTAGACAAACTAATACTCACTCCATTCACTTTCCGAACCTAAATGTGATATTTTTGGACTCAAAAGATCGAAATAAGTGGGAAAAAAATTTAGTGTCCAACTATATAGCGCCCTTTAAAAGGGCTCTATATATGTAACGCATTTCATAAAGGCACTATGTCTGACTTTGACAAGACTGGCATGTATAGCGCATTTATAAAAGGCGCTATACATATTTTGTGGGCCCACCAATAACTCTTATGTGCTTAACTGATATAACAATAATTTAAATGTGTATAGCGGCCCTTTTAAAGGGCGCTATACCTCAAAAAATTCGACCCCCCGAACTGGGCATTGCCTAATTTAAAGGCGTTAAGGATTTTGCAAAAATCCATTCAGAAATATTCTCAACTCCTGTTAAATTTTTCCTCTTGTTAAATGCTCAAGCATTTTTTCATAATGTCTGAAAAGCGAAAAGTAAGGGTTTCATTAAATTGGAGGGGGGAGGATGAGGTTGTGGTGGCGAATAACTCAGTGAACTATAGTTTATCTCCACAGTGTCATGTTAAGTTGCCACTTACAATGGAGTACGATAGACTGGTATCCTTGCTGGGTAAAAAAATGAAAGTGAGCAAACGTTTGGTGAACCTTAAAGTAACCGAAAGTATCTTTAACACGCGTAGCATAGCGCGGTTAAATACTACATTATATGTGCTGTCTTGTCGACCTGAAAAGCTTCCCGCCTGCAAAAAGATGTATTGTATCCGAAAGAATCTTTAACACGCGAAGCATAGCGCGGTTAATTACTACGTTATATGTGTTTCCTTGCCTATAAATAACTAGCGCATTTTAATTATTATCTGCACTTAACCAAAACAAATAGCAAAACTTTCCATAAAAGCATGTTTTTTTTTTCGCATTAACAAATGTGTGGACGCATGTATGTACCAATGTGCTATTATGGCAAACGATGTATGTTGAAGGATTGTTGGGAGGATGTTCATGTTGGGATCAGATACTGAATATGTAAAAACATGTTTGGAGGCAATGACAGAAATTATTGCAATTTTGAGGTATGGCTTGAAGAACCCTGTAAGAAGGAATGCTACAAACAATCTTTGCAGTATTATCATGATATGAACCGTCAATATGAACGTCATGAGTCTGAAAGGAAACGAGAAATTGCGACATTTAAGGAGAAACTAAAAGAGGTGTAAGAAGAAGAAAATAGGTTGTTGGAGAAATTTAAGTGGTTGTAGTAGAGAATAATGAGCGATTGTGACTAAACAAACACATGTATATATTGAGTGTAGTATTTTATCTTTATACTTTCCATGTCATGTATTTTCATCAGTTGTACTGAATTTAAATTATGTTAAGTTGCTATGTTTGTGTTTGTGTTGTAGTATTAAAACAATGAAGAACCGGGAAAATAAAAACATAATGCGCATATAATGTAAATAATAAAAACTGCTGCTATTATTTACATAAAATAATATTTACATAAAATACAAAAATAATCAATGTGTCCCACATTATGTGTGCTTCAATGTAGTCGCTGGCCTGAGGCGCATCCCATCACGCACGGCTACACTATCAGGATCATACCCATCATGTCGCCTCTTTATCGCAGGATGCGCTGCAGCATGATCGTCAGTAGTGCTGGCAGGATCGGTAGAAGGGGTCGTCGGTCTAGTAGTAACCTACAGAAGAATAAGTCAGCTCAGTATATGAAAATATATATTAGAAATGTACGTGTTAAGTCACAAAAATTTAAATTGTATTACCATGGTCTCGTCGGGCTCCTGATATAATCATCCGTCGCAACCAGGTCAGCATCGCACAAAGTGGCCTCTGTGACGGGTGAGGATGAAGCCTTAATAAGAAAATTATAAAGATATTTATGGCTAATCAATGAGATAAATATAAATTTAAATTTAATAATAATACAAACATACTTGCGCCTGTAAAAGATCCCTAGCACCCCTCGATGATGAGCCACAACTCAGCCAGCGCCCACTATTCGCATATCGGGTCGGCCGATTCTCAGCAGCGGTTGATGGTCCTGGAAAGTACTAATCCCAATCCTCTCCGTTAATGCTCGTGCCCGTGATCAACAATGGATCTGACATGGTCACCTGCGAAATCCCTAGAGTGAGCTGCAGCTGAAGGTTGTATTACGGCATGCTACTGTGATGCTCGTCTGGCTCATGGATTTCACCCGGCAGAACAGCTCCAACATCCTCAACAGGTGCCTCAACGACCCCTTGCTGGGGACCACCACCTCGCCTCCCCCACGACCCCGTGGGACAGCCCTGCCTCGTGGGACAACCCCACCTCGTGGGACACCCCTACCCCGTGGGACACCCCTACCTCGATGGTACTGCTCTGGCGCCACATAAGCAGGGTCGTGTCCTAAGCCCTGATCCTCTCGGGCTCGCCGCAGTGTCCGGGCAGCCAGCTCTGTAACCTGCCGGACATACTCGTGGAAAATGGCCACTCCCTCACCGGCATGCTACTGCATCTGCAGAACGTGTAAAATATAAATTACGGAACTCTACGTTACAATTATAAGTAAGAATACGAAATAACATACCAGTGCCTCGTGTCGCCCGACGTATAGAATGTACCGACCGCCAGCTCGATGAATGGGATTCCCGACGAAAAGTTGGGTAATGCCACGGTACCAGCACATATAATCATGCTCAGATCCATCCGGCGAGATTGGAGGGTGGGGAAGGGCGGAATCAGGTCAAGTCTCCGGTCCCAAGTATCGATCTGCGCCTCTAGCCATGCCATATATTCGTCGTCCACCCTGGAACGATCATCTCGCTGAAAATGTGTGGTCTGCCAGGTGGGCGGTGTCGGTACAAGCTGCGGACGACCAAACTGGCAAAGTACCCGTTCGGTGGCATGATGCTTCAACATATCAAGGCACATCAACGGTACAGAAGAGCGCCAAATAAGTCGGTTGGCCGAGCAATAATCGGGCAAGCCAGCTATCAACGCGTCGTTGTATGGCGTCCAAATTAACTACTAAGCAACAACAGAAAACGTGAGTATACACAACACATGTGAAGCTATGCCAAGTAAACTTAGGTATAAATTTACATGTGCGCCCTCCAGCAAATCCAACAAATCCCTGCACAAGTAAAGATTATGTCGAGCCTCGTACTCTCGTCCATATCCCCGCCAGAGAACCTACCTCCTGCTAGAGGGAGAAATGAAGGTGGTACATTTGGAGGTAATGGTGGTATAGGTGGTTGCAACTGCAGGAACCGCTTCCAGGCCCAAACCTAACATACAATATTGACGTAAAATTTAAGATATATTTTTACTTGGTATGTTATAATGAATAGAGTATTCGAATATGTTGTCATCTGTAGCAGCGGCAAAAATCCAGCAACGTCACGCTGGGTGCCCATGCTCACCCGGCACATCTGCTTGTACAAGTAAGCGAGAACAGCAGCACCCCAACTGTACTGGGTTAAATCATCCAGCCACTCAAGATGATGTAGAAATCTCAAGCTGACTAGGTTCTCCGAAGTGTTCGGGAACAATACCCCTCCAAATATAAGGAGTAGCAGCAATCTGGTGTACAGTAGTATATGCAGATCCAGTGTATTTCCAGTGATGTCAGGGTGCAATATCTCCAAATGGTCTCGAATAGTCGTCAACTGCAGACGACTAGCCCCAGCCAGTGCATTCTCATCCTGTGGCCGGAAACCAATGAGCTGCTGCAGCATGTCCAGGTACTGCCCACCTGTGATCTCTCTCATGGCTTGCGACAGAGCAACGGGGTGTCCATCAACGGGCAACCCATATAAAACCTCCACGTCATGCAGTGTGATGGTAGCCTCGCCAATGGGCAAGTGGAATGTGTGCGTCTCTGGTCTCCACCTCTCTATCAGGGTCGTGACCAAAGACCAATCGAGCTGCAACCGCCCGATCTTCAAAAATTTTTAGAAGCCCGTATCGTGCAGGCGCCTGACTACACGGGGATGGAGAACTTTTCCCTTCAGAAAGTCTCACATGTTGTCCACTCTCCTGACGCGGAGAGTCCGGACCAGTAACTCTCCCTCCCATATGTGGGCGGACCTATGATTGCCCTGTAACGACAGTAGATTATCGCTGGAAGGTCCAGGATGCATAGGCGTGCTCCATATCGTCTACTGTAAATTAAACAACATTAATTACATGTTAGTTTTATAATTTTATATGTTTGTTTGTAAATTAAATATTTAATTTTCATAATTATACAACATTTAATTATTAAGTATCACATATGGGTTCGAGGCTCGATATTTGAGTCCCAGAAGCACCAAAATATCTTGAATCCTTGTATGTGTTAGTTTTATTATTTTACATGTTAGTTTTACAATTTTATATGTTTGTTTGTAAATTAAATAATTAGTTTTTATAATTATACAATATTTAATTATTAAGTATTCACATATGGGTTCCATGCTCGATATTTGAGGCCCAATAGCACTAAGATATCCTGAATTTTTGTATGTGTTAGTTTTATAATTTTATATGTTTGTTTGTAAATTAAATAATTAATTTTTATAATTATACAATATTTAATTATTAAATATTTACATATGAGTTTCAAGCTCGATATTTGAGGCCCAGTAGCACCAAGATATCCTGAATTCTTGTATGTGTTAGTTTTATTATTTTACATGTTAGTTTTATAATTTTATATGTTTGTTTGTAAATTAATTAATTAATTTCTATAATTATACAAGATTTGATCTATTAGTTATTTTGATGTATATTTGAGTCTAAGAGATACTTAAACTACAGGGGTACTATGCTAAAATGCACTATATTTTACTACGCTAAAAGGGAACTATATTACTAGTCTTTAAGAAAATAAATAATATAAATTAGATAAAAATAACAAATACATTTAATCACAAAACATTCATGAAAATCCATATAAAACAGTAAAAATAATTTATTAACATTTTTTTAATAAATAATAATAATTTCTCAATTTTTACACATTTTTTAGTACGCTAATATCTTAGTCTGGAGAAAAGTTATATACCAGTTTAATCGCAAAAAAAATACAAAACAATATAGAACACATTTAAAACAACTAATATGCATTTTTTATACGAGTTTCGACAAAAACTAAACCAGAATACCTCGATTTATATTTTTTGAAAAGTTGAAGAATTGAAGACTTAACGAGCAACCCACAACAAGAGAAGACCTTAGCTAGGATGTGAGACCAACACCCTTTACTTTTTGTGGGACGGGTGGGGTCCACTCGAGTTCTTTGGGGTCGTTAATGGGGGGAGGGGGGACCACTGTTTTTTTGAATAAAAATGGGGGGGGGGGGTTTCTGTTCTGAACATGGGGGAAGGGAAGGGGGCGACTTTATGAAGATGTATAGCGTCGTTTATTAAGGCGTTATACAGATAGCGCATTAATAAACGACGCTATACCTGGATGTCTTATCAGCTTTATATATAGCGCCCTTTAAAAAGGCGCTATATATAGTTTGGTCACTATCCTTAAAAAATAATGGATGAAATGCATATTTTATTATAGTATTCATAATAATGATAGTATTTTGAGAAGTGTTGAGAAATAATTTGTGAAATGGGTAATTAATGATAAGGGTAAAACATGAAACAATGTGATCTTGTCTCATTTTGCTAAGTGAACAAGTAAAAGAGAAAATATATTTTTAGTATAGTGGATAATTAAAAGTGAAAGGAGGGAGTAAAAAACATATTTTTACTTTTAGAAACATATGTACTCCTAGTTTTCTTGAAAGTAAATGAAGTTTTCTTATTTCTCACATATTTTGTGTTCTCTTTCAAAATTGATATTTCGATTCAACTTAAATAAGATTTATTTATATTAGAACGAAAAATTTGCAATAAGTTTCTGAAACCAAATGGGCCCCTATTTTTTTTGTCTTTGTTGTTCTTCTGAGAAAGGAAAAGAAGATTCTTTGTGTGTGTTTGTTGACACAAATTTACTCTTCAACTCCAAATTAATGGCTCACATACAGCCTGTTTGAAGGTGACTGCAGTTTAGTGAAGATTATTTTTAAGCTCTTTCAGGTGGAGTTAAAACTCGATATAATTGAATTTTTGAAATTTAAATTCTTGAAAACAAGTAGTAATAAGTTAAATACGAAAAGGCAAACTAAAGTTGTCCCACTTGTATTAATTATATCAATATACTAATGGGAAACGGTGTTAAGCCCATCTGATGATCTGATCTATAAAATCATTTCTTTATTTTCCTATAGAGAATTAGTATGATATTGCTACTATGTCCTAGAAGCTTGTATTTATTTTTAAAGAATATATATATATATTTCCTTATTCTTTCCTTATTCCTAAGTACAGAATTTCCTTATTCTTTTTTTCAGGATTTCTTAAACTTGATCTGAAAATTTTAATTCTAATAAGTTATTGTTCTTAATTTGGGATGCCTCTATATTTAATTATATCTCTTTTTCTTTTAATATTCTTGGAGAATTAAAACAAGAACTATAGTTGCAAATGTTTACCTAAGTCGTACAGCAACTGCATGTGGAGAAATAAAAAATAATACTATGGCATGTTAGGTTTCTGCATAGATTAGGTTGACTTTAGGTCTCTTGAGATCATTTGAAGATATCTTTATATATTATGCGTGATATATCTCGTGGGGTCTTTGTTTGTGTCATCTACTCATCTTTAATTAGAATAATTAGTTGTTTATGAAGTACTTGCAATTGAAATTCGAGTATATTGTCATTACTGTTAGACTTGGTCAAGGAGCTTAACAACCAAGTCACACAAAATTAGAATTTCCTTATTCTCTAGTTTGATATATATATATATATTCTTTTTCTCCGATGGTGTGGTGTTCTGGTCAGTTTGAGCGGATTTCATCTAATTATACAAGGTACTTACTACATCCCATCAGTACAGATACTCGAATAACTTTGTTCACCAAAGCTTGAACATACCTAGCATTTTTGCCTCGGCTGATGAGATCTTACGGTTCTTAACTCACGTCATTGACCACTAGGCGGCATCCTAATTGAGCTTCATCCCTAATATTTTTGTTCTTGATTTGGGATTACAAATATTTTATTATATGTTAGTGGAGGATTATAAAAAGATTAGTAAACAAGAATTATAGCTGGAAATGTTTACCCTAGTCAAAAGGTTACTGCATGGAGACAGGAATAATAGTCTGACATGTTAGGTTTCTTGCATACCAAGGTTGACTTGGGGTGTAGATCTCATGAGATCCTTTGGCATCTTTAACTATAATAATATATTTTTTTATGAATTTCTCGCAATTAAAAGTTTGAGTATATTGTCTTTACCGTTGGACTTGGTCACGGAGCTGACCTCCAAGACTTATAAGAAAATAATGACAATAAATATAAATGGAAGTGACATAGGCATGAAGTACTGTTGACATCTTCAAGCTAAGGTACTAATTCTAGAAACTGCCCAAGAATTTTTGGTGGTTGAACTCCAAAGAAATTCACCGTAAAACTTGTCATAAGCAAATTTACTATCGAAATGAGAGGAGAAACTAAATGATCGTATAAGACGAGACAACAAAGTTAAATACTGAGGGGGCATTTGGTTTGAAGATATGTTATGTTTGGATTAGTTATATTGATATTATTTTTTATTGACTATTGAGATTGTTGAGTTGTCCCACGTCGGTGAGATTTGAGGTCCTTGATCTCGTTATATAATTTTAGGTAATCCTCACCTCATAAGCTAGTTTTTGGGGTTGAGTTAGGTTCAAAGTCCATTTTTCAGGGATTGTTAATTTTATTGTTTTATCATGAAATAATTTATTCTGGTGTTATTATTTCACCCTCTGGCAGGTATGAGTTATCACGATATTATTTTTAATTCTAAATAACTTATAAAAAAGATTAATAACCAAACAAGAGTAAAATGATACTAATTAAATTTTTATCGCACGATTATTTTTACTTATCCAGCAGACCAAACGACCCTTAAAAATCCTATTTGTTTGAAGCCCACGGGGAACAAAACAGTGAGACACCAAAGATTAGTCCGTGGATAATAATATTTTAATAATTATGCATAAACCGTTATTATGATTCCCGTATATAATCCAAATATAACTTTACTCATAAACCAAACGATTCCTTCAAATACAAATAACATGGACTAGAGATAGTATTATTTAAGATTTAATGTTGGACATGATAGAATATATATATATGGTATAAATAAATAATCAACATTTATATGAAATTAATACTAGTATATATTTGAAACAAATAGAGCAAGAGTTGTAAAGAAGTTGATGAGCGCCTAACCGGCCATCTTGATTGATGCACTAAATGTCGAATATCTATTTGAAGGTTTCAATAAATCAAAGAGTCAAATAAAGGTTGCTGTACTTGATCGTACTATTGTCCTTTCTTGTTTGAAATTGACTCAATTTTCTTTAATTTAACTATATAATTTCACAATTAGAAAGTATTAAATTTTTATTCACTCGATCGCTACCTTAAGCTTAGAGTTGGATTTAATTTCATAATTAAAATATCATTCTGGAACACCTTAGAGTTGCTTTTTCTCTTTTTTCCTGTTCTCCCTTAGAGTTGTATTATTTTATTTTATTTTATTCCTTTCTTTTTCTTCAGTTTAACCTTTGAGGTAAAAAGAACACACTTTAGGGTGTTTCTTAGAAATCTTTGGGGACCTACGTGTTAGGGGTTGTTTGGTTGGAATATGATATATATCGGTATAAGTTATATTGGGATAAGTTATGCTGGAATTATTGTTTATTCATTGTTTGGTATGTTGTATTAAGAATGACAATTGCATAATTTTTAAGAAGAAAGTATAAGTTATACCGATGCTAATTACCTCACCTTGTATAAGGTATAAGTTATCCCAATATTAAAATTAACACCAGAATAACTTATACCAGATTTGCTAACCAAACAGAATATTAACGTGGTATTAAATTTTTATATAATTCTTATACCTTTTTATATCCCATACCAAACGGTCCCTTAGTAAATTTGGCGTATTGTTGAGGCCCACTTTAGGGTGTTTGTTAGAAGAGCAATGACGTGTCCTCTGGTCAATATCATTCACCATCCAATTATTAAATGAAATCTTTGGCAGTTTATAAGTTGTCAAGTATGAAGTCATGCTTATTACAGCATGATGCTATAATTTTTGTTTAGTATGGTGAGCAATTCTGTAGGGGGCGCAATCCAAGTAGGTCATTTTTGCATAAGTAGAATAAAAATAGGTCAAAAAAAATATATAGAACGGATTTATGTATAACGCCATAGTATATGACGCTATACACTAACGGTAACTGTGACGTTAGTANTATACCTTCTGAATATGTCAGACCAGGTATAACGCCATAGTATGCGGCGTTATACCTTCTGACACATGTATAACGCCATAGTATCCGGCGTTATACCTGTATAGCGCCTTTTACTGTGGCGTTATACCTGCTTCCTGGGCCCACCAATAATTCAAAAAACGTATAGTGCTTACTACATTGGCGCTATACAAATTTAAAAAAAAAATCTCCGGCCAGGCATTCTATATAAAGTGGTTAGAATTGCATTTCATTCAAT
>ML385679.1:506-62832 GCA_005239525.1 Nicotiana knightiana | reverse complement strand
TGCAAATTGGATAACCGGCTCAACAGAAACAAAGTCCACAAGTGGATATGTCTTTACTGTTGACAGTGGAGCAGTATCTTGGAAGTCTTCCAAGCAGACGTGCATCACTCGCTCTACAATGGAATTAGAGTTTACAGCTTTGGATAAGGCCGGTGAAGAAGCTGAATGGCTTCGAAACTTCTTAGAAGACATTCCATTCTGGCCAAAACCTTTGGCTCCTATATGCATACATTGCGATAGTGAGGCTGCAATAGGAAGGGCAGGGAGCGTTATGTATAACGGAAAGTCTCGTCATATACGGCGAAGACATAACACCGTTAGACAACTACTTTCTAGTGGAATTATCACTATTGATTATGTAAGATCAAAGGATAATGTGGCGGATCCGCTTACAAAAGGCATAACTAGAGAGGGAGTTGAGAAATCATCTAAGGGAATGGGACTATGGCCGAGGACAAGTCATCATGGCGGTAACTCTACCTAGAATTTTGGATATTCCGAGATCTAGGTTCAAGGAGCTCAAACAAAGTTATGATTGACCGGTTCAACATTGTCAAAGAAAATATTTTTTTTTGGTCCCTTCTAGTGATGAAGACAATGTATAGTAACAAGGATAGAACTTTACACGTTCTTTAATGATTACCTAAGTTTGAAGTGGTGTTAATCTAAAAGATTACACGTTTAGGAATCACCTATGTAAGTGTGAAGTGAAGCCGCTTCAATGAGAATTCTGTAAGGCCAATTCTCTACGCACTTATAAAACCAGGTGGTGTTCATGGCTGAAACGAACACAACAATGAGAACCAAAAGACGGTTAAGGGCTGGTTGTGTGACATATGGTTGTCTAGGTATACACTAAGGTTCATATCAAATCTACCGATTGACCGAGTATATCCGACATATGTTCACTACGGAAAGTTCAAAGGGAAACCTACTTATCCAGATGCAATTAATCCTTACTTGCAAATCGCACAACGTCCTTCTATGATCATTCTTGTTACAACCATTCCCATTCATGTGGGGGATTGTTGGACTTTAAGCATTGGGCTTAAAAGTCTAAGAGTGTGAATTGGGAAATGGTGGGAAATAAAATGGAGGGAAATGAAAATTTGAATCAAGTGAGATTTTGTCATGAACTTTGTACCACATTGGTGAAATACAACTACACTTATGTGTATAAATATAGGATCACTTCTTAGAGCTCTTAAAAGGAGTTGAAGAGGATGTATCCTCGCGCCGTCGTCGTCGCTCGCTCGGCTCGGCTTCGGCTTCGGCTTCGGCTTCGGCTTCGGCTTCGGCTTCGGCTTCGGCTTCGGCTTTGGCTTCGGCTTCGGCTTCGGCTTCGGATTCGGATTCGGATTTGGATTTGGATTTGGCAAATGATCGATAAGATTATTTTTGGACAAAGTTTATTTAATTAATTATTTAATAATTAAATTAAATGTCAGTTAGTTCATTAACGGAATTAACTGAAATCCAAAAACGCTGCCTTTGCTTGTTTTCCTTCCTGAACAGACACTTTTTTTCCTGTTCGTACACTTAAATGTCAGTTATTATGCTTTTCCGACTCGTACAGAGGAAGTTTCTTCCGACTCTGTCATTACAGGTATTGTTCCAGTCTATCATAGAGATGCGTCGGTATTATTGACCCAAGCTCTACGTATTCCTATGTGTCCTCTTATTTTTTCCCCACATTTGGGCGTATCTCGAGATTCTTTGAGTTACCCTGTTTATATGTCTACTCCTATGGGAGATTCTCTTGTTGTGGAGCGTGTATCGGTCGTGTTTGATTGCTCCTAGTGGTTTTGAGACCATAGTCGATTTATTATTACTCAGCATGGTAGAATTTGATGTTATCTTGGACATGGACTAGTTGTCGCCCTGTTATGTTATTCTTGATTTTCACATTAAGACCATGACACTGGCTATGCTAGGCTTACCGCAATTAGAGTGGATGGGTACCTTAGAGTATACTCCCAGCAAAGTTATTTCATTTCTTAAGGTTCAACGAATGGTTGAGAAGGGGTGTGACGCGTATTTAACTTATGTGAGAGATGCCAGTATTGATACGCCTATAGTTGATTCAGTTCTAGTGGTAATGGACTTTCCAGATTTGTTTTCGGCTGATCTTCGGGGCATGCCGCCCGATAGAGATATTATTCTGTTATCGGACACTCAGCCCATCTCTATTCCTCCATACCGTATGGATCCTCTTGAGTTGAAGGAGCAGTTGCATAAGTTGCTTGATAAGGGATTCATTCGGCCCAGTGTGTCACCTTGGGGGTGCTCCGGTCTTGTTTGTGAAGAAAATGGATGGTTCTATACGTATGTGCATTGATTATCACCAGCTGAACAAATTTACAGTGAAGAACATGTATCCATTGCCTCATATTGATGACTTATTTGATCAGTTACAGGGTGCCAGTGTGTTTTCCAAGATTTACTTACGTTCAGGATGTCATCAATTAAAGATTCGGGAGCCAGATATCCCGAAGACTGCTTTCAGGACTCAGTATGCTCACTACGACTTTCTTGTGATGTCTTTTGGGCTGACCAACGTCCTAACAACTTTTATGCATTTGATGCACAGTGTGTTCCGGCCTTATCTTGACTCTTTCTTCATTGTGTTTATTGATGACATTCTGGTGTACTCCTGGACTCGGGAGGATCATAAGCAGCACCTGAGGACTGTGCTTCAAACCTTGAGAGAAAAGAAGTTGTATGCAAAATTTTCAAAGTGTATCGAGTGATGGGATCAAGGTGGATCCGAAAAAGGTGGAGGTAGTGCACAGTTGTCCTAGACTGTCATCAACTACGGAGATCCGGAGTTTTCTTGGTTTGGCGGGATATTACCGTCATTTTGTAGAGGGATTCTCATATATTGCAGCACCTATGACCAGGATGACCTAGAAGGGTGCTCCGTTCAGGTGGACGGAAGAGTGTGAGGAGAGATTTCAAAATCTCAAGACAGCTTTGACTACAGCCCCAGTATTGGTATTGCCTACAGGTTCAGGGTTTTATACTGTATATTGTGATGCGTCATAAATTGGTCTTGGCGCGGTGCTGATGTAGGATGGTAGGTCAATTGCCTACACGTCCAGACAGTTGAAGGTGCATGAGAAGAACTATCATGTCCACGACCTTGAGTTAGAAGCTATTGTTCATGTCTTGAAGATTTGGAGGCACTATTTGTACGGTGTTCCTTGTGATATTTACACCGATCATCAGAGTTTGCAACATCTGTTCTAGAAAAAGGATCTTAACTTGCGTCAGTGTAGGGTGTTGGAGCTACTGAAGGACTATGTATCACCATTTTGTACCACTCGGGAAAGGCCAATGTGGTGGCTGATGCTTTAAGTCGTCGGACGGAGAGTTTGGGGAGTTTAGCATATCTTCCAGCTGTAGAGTGTCCATTGGCATTGGATGTTCAGGAGGTCACTATTAGGGATGATGTTGCATTGAGGATGCAGGGCAGGCTATATGTGCCTAATGTAGATGGTTTGCGTGAGTTGATTCTTCAGGAGGCTCATAGCTCGCAGTACTCCATTCATCCGGGTGCCACGAAGATGTATTAGGACTCGAGGCAGCATTATTGGTGGAGGAGGATGAAGAAGGACACAGTGGAGTATGTGGCTCGGTGCTTAAATTGCTAGCAGGTGAAGTATGAGCATCATCGATTGGGTGGGTTGCTTTAGAAGTTAGAGATTTCGGAGTGGAAATGGGAGCGGATCACTATGGATTTCATTGTTGGACTCCCACGGACTCAGTGGAGGTTTGAAGCAATTGGGCGATTGTGGATAGGCTGACCAAGTCAGCTCATTTCATTCCTGTGATGACTACATATCCTTCCGAGCAGCTGGCTTGAATCTACATTCGCGAGATCGTTAAGCTTCATGGCGTACCGGTAGATATCATCTCTGACTGGGGTACACAGTTTACATCATGGTTCTGGAGGGCCGTACAACATGAGGTTGGTACTCGAGTGGAGCTGAGCACAACATTTTACCCTTAGATAGACGGATAGTCCGAGCGCACCATTCAGATACTATATTATATGCTTCGATCATGTGTGATGGAGTTTGGAGGGTCCTGGGCTCAGTTCTTTCCACTCGCGGAGTTTGCCTACAACAACAGTTATCAGTCGAGCATCCAAATGGCACCGTATGAGGCTATGTATGGTAGGCGGTGTCGGTCCCCAGTGGGTTGGTTCGAGCCGGGCGAGGCCAGATTATTGGGTATAAACTTGGTCCAGGATGCCCTGGATAAGGTGAAGGTGATTCAGGGTCGACTTCGCACAGCCCAGTCCAGACAGAAAAGTTATACAGACCGCAAGGTTCGCAATGTAGCATTCATGGTTGGCGAGCGGGTCTTGCTCTAAGTATTTCCTATGAAGGGCGTTATGAGGTTCAGGAAGAAGGGCAAGCTGAGTCCAAGGTACATTGGTCCTCTTGAGGTGTTGTAGCGTGTTGGGGAGGTTGCTTACTAGATTGCCTTACCTCCCAGCCTAGCAGGAGTTCATCCGGTATTCCATGTTTCTATGCTCCGGAAGTATCACAGTGATTCGGCTCATGTGTTGGATTTCAGCTCCGTCTAGTTGGACAAGGATCTATCTTATGTTGAGGATCCAATGGCCATTTTGGACAGGCGGGTCAGAAAGTTAAGGTCAAAGAACATTGCTTCCAAAAAGGTGCAGTGGAGGGGTCATCCGGTCGAGGAGGCGACTTGGGAGACCGAGCAGGATATGCACAGATGATATCCTCATCTATTCACCACTTCAGGTATGTCTCTTTACTCGTTCGAGGATGAATAATTATTTTAAGAGGGGGCAGACGTAATGATCCCACCGAACGTTTTGAGAGTTATAGCCCCGATCCACTGTCTACTATTTTTCCCGTGTCCTTTTCAACTTATGTGTTTTGCCTGGAGGTATTGGTTGTGGTTTCGGAGTGTTTTGGGACACTTAGTCCTAAACAGAAGCTTAAGTCTTAGGATTTTGACCATAGTTGGAACTGTGTGAATAAGACTCCGGATGGAGTCCCGTCGGTTCCATTGGGTAATTTTGGACTTAGGGGCATGTCCGTATTGTGTTTTGGAGGACTGTAGCTCATTTAGGCTTGTAATGGCGAAAGTCAAAGTTTTGGAGATTTTGACCGGTAGTGGAAATTTTTATATCGGAGTCGGATTTCAATTCTGGAAGTTGAAGTAGGTCCGTAAGATTGAATATGACTTGTGTGCAAAATTTGGGGTCAATCGGATATGGTTTGGTAGGTTTCGGCATTAGTTGTAGAAATTAGAAGTTTCAAGTTCATCAAGTTTGAATCGGAGGGTGAATTGTGTTTTTAGTGTTGTTTGTTGCGACTCGATGGCTCAACTAAGTTCATATGGTGTTTTAGGACTAGTTGGTATGTTTGGTTGAGGTCCCGAGGGCCTCGGGTGTGTTCGGATGCTTAACGAGATGAAATATTGGACTTATGCAATTGCTGAAGCTTTGCTGGTTTCTGGTGTTTCGCACCTGCGGTGGGGAGACCGCACGTGCGAGATTGCACATGCAGATGAAAGGCGCAGATGCGGAATTTGGAAACCCAAGCTGGGTTCGCAGGTGCGAAGATAAGCGCGCAGAAGCGGCCTTGCTTCTGCAGGTCAGTGCGCAGGTGCGGTTAGGGTCGCAGGTGCGACTCCCCTTGTCGCAGGAGCGGATCCGCATGTGCAGCCCTCCTCTAGAAGATGTGGACCCAGGGGAATTAAGTTAAGTCCACACTTGCGATGGAATTTCCGCAGGCACGGCAATACAAGTGTGGTTGAAGGCTCGTAGAATCGAGTTTACTGGGCAGAAAAGGGAAAATTCGAGGGTTGATTCCCATTTCGATTTTGGGGCTTTGAGAGCTCGGTATGAGGTGATTTTTTGAGGTTTCTTCGAAAAGATTGTTAGGGTAAGTAATTTTTAACTCGGATTGGGCTATATTTCACGAATCTATTGCTATTTACATCTTCTAATTAGGGATTTGAGTTAGAAATTTGGGGGAAATTGGTAGAAACTTCATAGGCTATAATTTCGTGTTTTGGAAGGCGATTTGAGGTCGGATTCGAGTAATTCTTGTATGGTTAGACTCGTGAGTGAATGGGTGTTCGTAATTTAAGACCTTTACCCGATTCCAAGACGTGGGTCTGGGAGGCTTTTTGGGACGATTTCCTAAATTCTCGCTTTAGCTTAGATTTCATTGACTAGATTAGTCTCTTATAGCTATATTTATGGTATGTAATTGATTTTGGCTAGATTTGGGCCAATCGGATCCGGATATTCGTGGGAAGAGCATTGTTATCGATTGATTGAGATTGATTCGAGGCAAGTGACTTGCCTAAACTTGAGTGGGAGAAATTCCCTTAGGATTTGGTACTGATATTGCTATGTGAGCGCTATGTACGCGAGGTGACGAGTGCGTATACGAGCTATTTGTTGAAAAACCTAATTTTTACTGAGTAATTGCTTGTTTTCACCTTAATTGAATATACTAGCATGCGTAGTTACCCTGTTAGCTTAGAATAACATATCTACGTGCCTTAATTGCTTAATTGAACTCCTTGCAGCATGCCTATCGGATTCCTGTTTCTTTTCCCGACTTGTACTTAATCTAGACTGTAGGTTCTCTTGCTGCACTTATCATTTGTAATTGATTACGATGTGTATTAACTTTGGGACTACGGGACGGTATCCCGGGAGATCCCCCTACATATTTACTTTTGGACTACGGGATGGTATTTCGGTAGATCCCCCTGCATATTTATTTTTGAGACTACGAGGTGGTACCTCAGTAGTTCTCCCTGCATATTTACTTTTGGGACTACGAGACATATCTTGGGAGATCCCCTGTTGCTTATTTATGTGTACTGTTCTGTTATTTCATTGTGTTTTTCTTTGTTGAACTCTAGTCTCTTATTGTACTGCCTTATTCTCCTGTTTTTATTATTATATACCAGTGGGCATGACCCGAACTCGTCACTGCTCGACCGAAGTTAGGCTCGACACTTACTGGGTACCAATTGTGGTGTACTCATGCTACTCTTCTGCACATGTTTTGTGTGCAAATTCAGGTGTTCTCCCTCAGCCGTATTACCAGTGAGTTCGGGATAACTTTTAGAGATTTCAAGGTATATCTGTCGCGTTCGCAGACCTCGGAGTCCCCTTCTATTCTTCCCCGTGTCAAACACTTTCTATATTTTCTTTTATTAATCTTCGGTGTATAGAGATGTCATTTCCTTTATATATCTTGTGACTCATGATATTCCGAGTTTTGGAAAATTTATGTACGTTAGTGATTTGGTTATTGTACATGCCAAGCGACATCGTTGTTGATTATTCAGTATTTATTTCAGTTAGAAGTTAAGTTTTGCTTCCGTTATTGGTATTTTTTGTAAATTGTTAGGCTTACCTAGTCATAGAGACTAGGTCCCGTCACGACGTGTTTCAGAGGGAAGTTTGGGTCGTGACACTCTTAGTTACCTCATTCAGATTAATTTTGATCCTTGCAATTCACAAGTAAACAATGTGGTCGCAAGAGGGTCAAAATGTACTCTAGGTTGGCCAAGCTTATTTAATAAAAATCAAAAAACTAATATTAGTTTAAGTTAAGTTCTCCTTCAATTAGAGTAAACTTTACAAACCTAAGTTACTATAAACTTGAACTTCAAACTTGAAAAATCTAAACATCTAGATAAAACCCAATCTGGTTATTCAACTACTTTCAACCCAAGAATTTTTAAAATCCCCGAGTACAAATAAAAATCATACTGCAATCTTTTAAAATTACTACTTTTCTTATTGAATATGATTAAATTTATTCAATTCTCTTTTTAAAATATGTAGAAATAACTCCTTTTGTCAAGCCAAAGATTTTTCAATCAGAAGCATTTAATGATTGATAAGAACCTAGAGCAATTAGATAGATCGAAGGTATCGCTCACTTCACAGTATTTGCAGTGCAACTGAGAAGAAAGGGGATGGGTATAAGTTTCACATACGTGGCACTACATTATTGTACCAACTAAATGCGAAGTGAAAGTCCTTTTTTTTCTAGCTAAGGATTTATTTCTATATATTTTTAAAAGAGAATTGAATAAATTTAATCATATTCATTAAGAATTAGTAGTAATATAAAAGAAATTAAAAAGATAAATAAAAAATAAAACAGAGTATAGATGGGACAGGGACGGGGCAGGGCAAAACTTTGACATAAGGCTAAATAGGACAGGGTAGGGTGGGCCAAGGCTTCCCCGCCCCGCCCTGCCCTATTTACATCTTTGGAGTTTATATTTTAATTTTAAAGGAGTCTGGTGAAGATTAAAGTTATTTTTGTTGGAAATAACATATTGAAACTCGAAAAGAAAGAAAATCAATATTGTATAAATAAATATTCTATACCCAAGTTGTATGTTATTTGTATGTCCAGTGTATCATTGGACATACAGTGACATATACATAATATACAAAATATATACACACGACATATAAAATATATATAATAATAATATTGTATATAAGTTGTATGTAAATTGTATGCACCAAAAAATTTATATGCAAATTATATGTAAGTTGTATGTTTTAGCTTCTAATTGGTAGGCTTAGAATGAAAAACTTGAATTTCTGTAATGTTTTGTTTGTTTTGCTCATATAACTACTAAAAAAAAAATTGAATTGAGATTTTAAGATAATCCCACTTATGGGGAAGGGATCTATGACTCCAAAGGTGATCGAGAAATTTCGAACTACAATTCTTGGTTTGGGTTCGAACAACTGCAAATCTATTATAAAAAAACTAGTGATTCACGTCGATTGTTGTTATTCTCAAGTCTTTTCGTGTTTACATATTTATTTGGAGTGAAAAAGATTTTCTCCATTAATAAAGTTTCAAAGCTTCAAGTTAAAAATTAGATCTTCGAAGTTAGATTCGATTTTAATTATATTGTGGCGAACAATTAAAGATACTTTAAGGAGCTTATATTTAAATCTTTACACAATTTGGTGAAGAGTTCGAGCGGATTTAACATGATTTTCAGCCTTAGGTTGAAATAGGAATAAGAACATCCAGATTGTATATACTTCGTAATAAAAATCGATTTACTTTTTGAAAACCGTAAAAACCAAGTTAAACCAGGTAATATACTTCTTATTATAGTATCTATACCATGCCACCATTTTCATATCATTGTGGTGGATAAGGTCAAAGGCTTTCTAGTCAAGAGGGGATTACAATCATAACATTTTCTCATGATGTATATGAAAAAATGAATTCAAATTTTATTTAGTTCATAGCGCGATCGGATTGCTCAATTCCCTTAATTATAACACATTGCGCTACTTCAATAGTTCAGTATGAAAGATGACGAGAGTGCTTGAAATTATTAGACATAAACTTTAATTATATACCAGGATCTTGAACATGATAATCTTACATATAATCGTCATAGAAAACGTACCTGAAGCGGAAGTCATTATCGTGAAGCGGAAGCGTTAATTGGTAAGTTGGTTTCTCGCCCCTTGCCCTAACTTTATGTTACCGCCGCTTTTAGTGACGGGAGAAAAAGAAAATACGGTAACCCTAATGGGTGGGGAGATGACCGATTTATAGAGGTTCTCATTTAATCTGGTACGTCCATCAAGTAACCGATTGGACGGATGAGATTTGATCATAATTAAATATTAATTATGGGCCTTAAACCTATTGGGACACAAACACGTAAGAAAATAACTTACATTCTCCCACTTGGCCCAATAATCACATAATATTAATATTTAATAGTATAACCATTAGTTGCGCATAAACAAATCTCTTCTATAACGTCCATCATAAATACCATAATACGATAAATTACTAAATGTGAGTCATGTCGGTTATACATAATTTGTCTACATATTCCCTTCCATATACTACAACACTAGCAACTCATCGTACCAGGTCCATAAGCTATAAAATATTATGGTCCACAATAATGTCTCATTGAGACTTATTCAGTAACATCTCAAAACAATAATGTGTACACCATTATGAGAAACAAGAATCATTATTGTATATCATAAATATATAAATGAGCTCAGAGTGTCAAAACATCATAAATACAGCCAAGACCCATTCTATGTACATGTTCACTAAATATCTTTGACTGTAAACTTTTCGTTAACGGATCTGCAATCGTGAGATCAGTTCTAATATGGTCAAGTGACACTCTTTGTTTCTAAACTTCTTCCTTGACGGTAAAGTACTTTATTCCATATGTTTGGCACTTTGGAGTACTTATCGTTCTTGGAGAAGAATATTGTTGCAGAATTATCACAGTAAATTTTTAGCGGTTTGGTAATGATGTCGACAACCCCAAGTCCTGAAATAAAGTTTTGCAGCCATAATGCATGAATTGTAGCTTCAAAACATGCCATTAATTCTGCTTCCATCGTGGATGTAGCAATGACAGACTGTTTGGCACTCTTCTACGATATTGCTCCTTCAGCTAATTGGAACAAATAACCAAATGTGAATTTTCTAGTGTCAAACATCCAGTGAAATCTGAATCCGAGTATCCAACAACTTCCAAATGCTTGGATCTCCTATACATGAGCATGTAACCTTCGTTCCTTTGAGTTACCTCAAAAATTTCTTTGCATCTTTCTAGTGATCAATTCTGGGGTTACTCTGGTATCTTCCTAGCATTCCGACCGCAAAACTAATATCCGGTTTTGTGCAAGTCTGAGCATACATCAGACTACCAACAATAGAAGAGTAAGAAATAAATTCCATTTCTTTTCGTTCTACATCATTCTTAGGGCATTGCATGAGACTAAATTTATCCCCTTTGTGAATTGGGACAATTTCTGCTGAACAATTATTCATGTTAAATCTCTCTAGAACTCTTTCGATATAGCCTTTCTGAGACAATCCCAATAATCCTTGTGATCTATCACGAAATATTTCTATTCCTATCACATAGGATGCCTCACCCATATCTTTCATTTCAAATTTCTTATAGAGAAAATCTTTAGTCTCACGCAATATGCATAAATCATTAGCAGCAAGTGGAATATCATCAACATATATGACTAAAAATATAAACTTTCTCCCACTGATCTTGGTATATAAACCGATCAACAATATTTTCCACAAATCCAAAAGATGTTATGGTATTATTAAACTTTATATACCATTGTCGTGAGGCTTGTTTAAGTCCATATATTGACTTCTTCAGTTTACACACCATTTGACTTTTTCCTTTAGTTTCTAAACCCTCTGGTTGGTCCATATAAACTTCCTCCTCGAGATCTCCATTAAGAAAGGAAGTTTTCATATCCATTTGGTGTAACTCTTAATCATAATGAGTCACCAATGCCATAATAATTCTTAACGAATCTTTCTGTGAGACCGGTGAAAAGTTCTCTTATAATCAATGCTTCATTTCTGAGTATAACCCTTGGCAACAAGTCTGGCTTTATATCGTTCAATATTGCCATTTGAATCGCGTTTGGTCTTAAAGACCCATCTACACCCGATTCTTTTATAACTTTCTGGCAGTTCAACGAGATCCCAGACATTATTATATTCCATGTATTTTAGCTCTTCCTTCATGGCATCAATCCATTTGTCAGACTCATTACTTTTTATGGCTTGTGAAAATGAAACTGGATCCTTATTAAGACCAATGTCAAAATCTGACTCTTGCAAATAAACCACGTAATCATCCGAAATAGCCAACTTTCTAACTCTTTGAGATTTTCTTAATGGCATTTCTTGCGGTTCATTTATGTCAGATATTTGTGAGTTGTTTCTTCATGAAGTGTTTCATCCAAATGTTGCTCGGTGTTATCAAAGTGTTCTTCAACAACTGGAGCAATATTTGGTATTTGTGTGGAAGTAGATACATTCCTGGGTAATAAATATTGATCCTCACCTCTTTTATTTTCACATTTTGCTTTTCAACACTCCCACTAACTTCACCATTATCAATGAATCTTGCATTACCCGTTTTAACAATTCTTGAACTATGGTTTGAACCGTAAAACACATACCCTTTAGATTTCTCTGGGTAATTAATAAAGTAACCACTTACTGTTCGAGAATCTAATTTCTTTTCTTGTGGATTATAAACTCTAGCTTCTGCTGGGAAACCCCAAACATGCAGGTACCTTAAACTAGGTTTCCTTCCTGTCCACAGTTCAAAAGGGGTCTTTGGAATTGCCTTACTAGGACCTTGTTTAATAAATATACAGCGGTTTTAAGAGAATACATCCACAATGATTTGGTTAATGAGGAATTACTCATCATGCTCCTAACCATATCCATAAGTGTTCGATTACGCCTTTCTGCAACACCATTTTGTTGAGGTGTCCTGGCATAGTATATTGTGCACATATGCCACTTTCCTCGAGGAACTTTGCAAATGGACCTGGACATTGTCCTGATTCATTATATTTTCCATAATATTCACCACCTCTATCTGACCTAATAATTTCCACCTTTTTATCTAATTGCCTTTCAACCTCATTAACAAACACCTTGAGAGCATATGCTGCTTGAGATTTTTCTTTCAGCAAATAGATGTATCCATAACGTGAAAAATCATCGATAAAAGTGATAAAATATTTCTCTCCACCAAAAGTTGGAACATGAAAGGGTCCACAAATATCGGTGTGTACAATTTCAAGAAGCTGGGTGCTTCTTGTGGCACCTTTCTTACTATGCTTGGTTTGCTTTCCCTTAATGCAATCCAAACATATAGTAAAATCAGTAAAATTTAGATTCGGAAGAATCTCATTCTTTACTAATCTTTCTAACCTTTCTTTGGATATATAACTCAAACGTCTATGCCACAAGTAAGCAGAACTTTCATCTAGTGAACTACGTTTAATTCTAACATTATGTTGAACAGTAAGAAGGGATTCAGAAAAATCAATATCGAGTTTCAATTTATATAAACAATCATTAAGAAAACTAGAACCATAAAAAATAACATTCTTATATAAATTGAAACATCCATTTCCAAGCTTTAAATCAAATCCAGAAACATCAAGTCTTGAAAGAAAAATCAAATTCCTAGAAACTGAAGGTACATAAAGGGTCTGAAATAGATCAAGGTGACGTCCAGTATCCATGATCAAACAATAAGTCCCTATTCCTTCAATTGGATCCTTCATACGATTTCTCATGAACAAGAAATCCTTATTCGGATTTGGTAGTTTGGATCGTAAGGAATCCCTGCAACGTAGTAGATACATGAGCAGTTGCACCAGAATCACTTCTATTAAATTTGATTCGAAACATACAAAAGCACTAATTGTTCCTTTCTTTTCGAACCAAGCTTTACGTTTCATGCAATTTTTCTGATAGTGTCCTTCCTTATTACAGAAACGACACAAATCTGCCTTATGTTCCTTCTTAGCATCATGTGGAGCTTTAGCAGGTGCTTTCTTCTTCTTGAACTTGTTGGGTTTCACTTTAAGTCCTTTACTAGCTCTTTGACCCATGAGGTTAATTGAATGACTCCCTTGTTTCTTAAGTCTTGATTCTTCCTGAGTAAGCATACTGGACAATTCACTAACATTCCACTTATTCTTATTAGTGCTATAGTTAATTTGAAAAGGTCCATACTCAGGAGGCAACGAGTTCAGAATAAACTAAACCAAGAAGGAGTCATCCACTTTCATCTCCAAGGTCTGAAGTCTTTCTGCAATGTTAGTCATCTCGATGATATGTTTTTGCGTACTACGCGACCCATCAAACTTCATGATCGTGAGTTCAGCCATTAGTGTACCAACGAGAGACTTATCTGCAGAACGAAAACATTCTTTCACAAATGTCAGGTATTCCCTGGCTCTTTCTGTTTGTGGAATAGTATTGTTAATATTGTTGGCAATATTCATTCGCATGAACATAAGGCTTAGCTTGTTAGAACGTTCCCATGCTTTATGGAAAAACTTCTCATCTGCACTGCTTGAATCAATAATGGCAGCGGGCTTATCATTCAGCAAAGCCAAGTCAAGATCCGTCACACCTAAGTGGAACTGGACTTGTTCACGCCATTCAGAGAAGTTCAATCCGTTGAACACAGTAACAGACGAAGCATGCGAATGAAAAGGAATAGATGCAAAATAGATAATACATGCTCACAAATTAATATGGATTCAACAAAACAGTTAAAGCATATCGCAATTCTCTTTTGGGTAAATACTACAACACACTATCGTAATTTAAATGCCATTTTGTCTTTAATAGGTAATTAAATATTTTTAACCAAATATATATGCCATCTTTTGACAGACGATATATATTTGACTAAGAATATTAATTTACCTTATCATATTCACTATTCATAGAATAATTTATTCACCTTTGGGTGAATCCTTAAGTTCTAGAAATAATGAAAATTAAAATTATTCACTAATTTTTAATTATAGGCATTTCATTAATTTCATGGATAAACTACAATTTTATGTGTGCATACTTTTGATAAACATACTAGTTTAGTCACTTTGGCGACTAACAAACTATATGAACATAAATGCACACATAAAATAAGCATAAATTTTTTTTATGTATGTGAATATTCTAAAACATTCTAGTTTGATCACTTTGGTGACTAACAAACTATATAACTTTAATCACATTCATAAAACTAACAATAATGGATTTATCAATAACTTAATCACTTAAACAGTCCAAAATAAAAAGAAACTGTAATAGCTCAAAAAATAATATTGACTTTTACTAAGCAATGATGAGCCAAACAAGTCAGCAAATTTAATGAGCAAATTTGCGTGGGCTTAGACCAATTTATTACTTTAGGACATCTCTAATGTAGTTCGTAACTACGGTACCCAGAATAGAGGCCGTGCATTTTAATCTTCTTTTCATAATTATAGCAGTTCGTAAGGCGGCATAGTCATATATCTGCTTAACAATACATTCTTTCACGAAGATTATCAATTCAAATCCCAGACTCATGATACCACATGTTAGACATACACTTTAATTACATAACAGGATCTTGAACATGATAACCTTACATATAATTGTCATAGAAAACGTACCTGAAGCGAAAGCTATTATCGTGAAGCGGAAACGTCAATTGGTAAGTTAGTTTCTCGCCCCTTACCGTAGCTTTACATTACCGCCGCCTTTAGTGATGGGAGAAAAAAAAAACGATAACCCTAATGAATGGGAAGATGGCCAATTTATAGAGGTTCTCGATTGAACATATGAGATTTGATCATAGTTAAATATTAGTTATAGGCCTTAAATCTATTGAGTCACATACACGTAAGAAAATAATTTACATGTCAATTAGTTGGTTGGGTCGTTATGGAGTTGTGCAACCAAATGTGCTTATGAGTCGAGCTTCACCTGGAGAGAGTGCTACTATTTTAATATAAATTATAGATAAGGTTTATAGGAGTACCAATTAAAAATTGAGCAGATAAAGAGGCTTGCTACCATAACATTTTCTCTGAATAATAAATTACTATATTCTTTTACTATAAGTGGTGAAAATGTAAGATCTAATACAAATTATATTGAATGGTAGCTTACTTACGGATAGAATTGTTAATTTATTTACTTATTGCTCATGTATATTAGTTGGACCGAGTAGTTGATCATTTGTTTCACTTTTGAAGATCGATAATGGTGCGCAGGTTGTGTAGTGAAATTAGTCCGCAATGTAGAAGCGAAATCATGATTTGAATCTTATTAATTTTAGTGCACAACCTCATTATGCTCAAAAATAATTTTCTTTTCTGGTTTTTACTTCTTGTTTGAGCTACATCAAATTATTTCTAAAGCTTGTATTTTAACTTTTTAACCCCTTGATGCTAGGTATTTCTCAAAGTCAACCAATTATTTTTTGTTAATATAAGGAGCTAACCTGGTTTTTAGTTTCATTCAAATATCCCACCAATGCAAGCCAAACATAAAAAACCACCTTACTGTCATCTATCAACTTCTGAAATACCCCGAAATAAAAGTAAAGAAAAGTAATCATTATCAGTCACCCTAGACCCAGTTAAAAGAACAATCTGGGTCGCCCATCTTCAGCGATTGAAATTTGGAAATTGAGATGAATAATCCTCTCGGGTTGCTTCCTCTTTGGATAAGTTTGCCCACTCCAGAACCTACCTTCTTCTTTAGCTGAGAGATGTGGAATATGGGTGGATCTTCGAGCTTGCTGGTAACTCTAGTTTATAAGCGACAACCTCAATTTTGCTGATGATCTTGTAAGGTAGGTCCAAAATGTTTGGCCGGATTGCCACTGACACCTGCCAGTATGGTTGCGATTTTAAGAACATCCAATCTCCAACCTCAAAGGACATATCGCTCATCTTCTTGTCGGCGAACTGTTTCATTCTATTTTGAGATTTTTTTCAAATTCTCTTGGAGGATCTTGCTCATCAATTGTTTTTAGCGCAACACCAAGTCCACTGCTTCTAGCTTCGGCTGACTCAGTATTTCAAAGGTTGGTTACGGGGGTTCATAACCGTAATGCCTTGAAGTGTGATATGCCTATAACTGAATGATGACTGATATTGTACCAGAACTCAGTGAGTGAAATCCATCTGCTCCAGTACTTTGGTTTATGGCCGGACATACATCTTAGGTAAATTTCCAAACAACGATTAAGCCTTTCTATTTGTCCGTTCGTCTGTTGATGGCTGAACTGAGTTTCTGTTGCACTTGCAGCCCTTTCAACAACTACCTCCAAAAATGGCTGATGAATATTGGGTCCCTATCCGATACAATCGAGCATGGAGTTCTGTGTAACTTGAAAGCGGTATCCAAAAATAGTTGATCCACATCTATAGCATGATAGGGGTGAGTGAGGGTCAATAAATGTGCGTACTTGGTGTACCTATCTACGACAACCACGGTTAAGTCCATGGACAGATGTTCCCACGTCCGATTGGGAATGGGTAGCGGTTGTAGCAGGCCGGGGTCTCCTTTATTTATTTGACAAACCTCGCAATCTTTCGCTAACTCTTTCACATCATTAAACATGGAAGGCTAATAGAAAATTGTTCTCAAACACTGCTAAGTGGCCAAGACGCCGGAGTGGCCCCTCATGGATATGAGTGCATTTCTTCCATTATCCTTTGCGTGAGATACGCTTTGTTTCCTACCCATATCTGGCCATTTCTCCTTAATATGCCTTGTTGCAACATTACATTTTGCGCAGATGTTGGGTCGATGCTAAGTTGGGCGATGAGTTGTTGGGTCTCCGAATAATCAACATAGTTTTCCATGGCTTCTTGGACTCATTTGGTTGTACTGTTGTGAGCCCATGACATTCCCCTTCAAATCCCTATTTGCATGATAAGGCATCGACCACCAGATTATCAACCCCTTATTGATACTGTATCTCATAGTCTTGGACTATTAATTTAGTGATCCCTTTGTGTTGTAATGCTGTAGTTGCTCTTTGGTCCCTAAAAACTATTGTAGTGGTCAGTCCAAATTATGAAGTTATGAGGTTATAAGTAGTGCCTCCATTTCTCAACGAACAACAAAAGGGAAAGAAGTTCCCTTTTTGTATGTGGACAGGCCAAATATTTGAGTCTCGCGGCTTGGTTCTAAGCTAAGGGCCTCCCATTTTGCATTAAAACTCCTCCTACGCCCAGCCCCCTTGCGTCTACTACTCTACTTCGACCACAAATGGCTTGAAAAAATTAGGTAGGCCCAAAACTGGCGCCCTAGTCTTCAGCTCCTCAAAAGCTTTTGTTGCTAAGTCATTCCACTGGAATTCCCCTTTCTTGAGCAGCAAGATCGCACAACTTTTAATGAATCGCCTGTAATAGCCTGTTAGTCCTAGGAATCCCCCCAGCCCTTTGTTGTTGGTGGGCTTGGTCCAAGAGATCACGGAATCTATCTTGGCTAAATTCGTGCCAACCCCTTTGCTTGAAATAATATTTTGCCTTTGCACGAAACTGCATTTTGAATGCTTAGTAAACAATAATTTGTCCTGTAACAACTCAAACACTACACACAAATGTCTGGCATGGTCTTCTAGATTTGGGCTGTAGATTAAATGTCATCAAAAAATACCAGAATAAACTTTCTCAAATAGGGCCCAAATATTTCGTGCATTGGGGCCTGGAAGGTGGCAGGTGCGTTGGTAAGCCCAAGACGCATCACACAGAATTCCCACAGTCCATTATGGGTTTCGAATATTGTTTTAAACTCGTTCCCCTTTCTCATTCTAATTTGATGGTAACTCGACCGGAGGTCCAATTTTGAAAAGTATTGTGCCCCATACAACTCATCTGATAAGTTCTCTACTACATGAATAAGGTACTTATTTTTAACAATGATTTCGTTAGGCCACACAAAATCGCCACGAAGAATTCTTCTTTTTAACCGAAATAACAGGTGATGCAAAAGGTGAGGTACTGTTTGAAATGATTTGGGCTACTAACATTTCTTTAACGGTTTCTCAATAACGTTCTTTTGCTCAAATGAATATCCATAGGGGCATTAATTGGTTTGGATCTTGATAGGATTTTGATTGCATGGTCACACGATCTAGTTGGGAAATCCCTTTGGATCCCTGAACACTTCTTTGAATTCACGAACCATTGAATCAGTTAGGCCCGACACGACTTCCTATTGGCCCTCGCCGTTGGATAAAAATTGGGTTGATAACACGCACCGGCCCAAGTCCAATGACTTAGCGTCTAACGGCTCCATCGGCCCATGTCATTTAAGCCCATTAAAGTGATAAGTCTCTCTCTCCTCTAAATAAAGATACGATGAGGGGCCTAGTATGTAGCAGTATAGGCGCCACCGACTTTACCCAATCCATTCCCAAGATAATGTCACTTCCCCTAGATCTTAACACCCTCATGTTGAAAGTGAATGCCTCTCCATTCATGGTCCTGTGGAACTCCGGGCAGCTGTGCGCGCACCACATCCACTGCCCGTTGGCAACCTTAACCCTCATGGGTTTCTTGAATGGTTCGATGTTCTAGTTCAGCCTTTTGAGGATATGGGTTTGACGAAGCCATGCGTTGAACCATTTTCAATTAACACTACAACTATAGCCAACGATTCGTATCGTCTTAGGGGTCTGATTGAAGCCCAATATCATATTAAGGGATACCTCTCCTTGTTCATCCTCGCTATCTCCAGGGACCAATTCTGCTAACTGGCTTCCACGAAGGTCTCTTCCCTTTCCATCCATTAAGTTTAGGTCTGCACTTGTGACGCTGGGCCCATTTTTCATGGCATTTGAAACACAAGTTGCGCTCCCTCAAAGCCTCCAGTGTAGGGTTCTTGGGCAATTGGGCCTTGAAATGTCCTCCTCCCACAGGACGGGACGATATAGGAAGATGTTGGGTAGATGTACTAAGAAGAGGTGAGGGTGTTGCTTAATCACCCTTGCAGAACTGCTCTTTGTTGTAGCATTCTATGCGACCTCATATAACTTTGCCAAGTTATAAGCTGCCACCAAAGTCCTGGGTTGGACACTTTAACCATGGGTCTTATCTCCTCCTTCAAACCTCCCACAAAATACAAGACAAAATAAAGTTCGTCCAAATAGGGTCGTACCACCTGCACCCTAATACGCAAGTCCTCAAATCGCTTTTGATAACTTGATCACGTCTGCCCACTGTTGTAAGCGATTGAAGGTGGTGACAACTTCCAAGGGATCCGTGCCATCACACCTTTTGCATAAGTCCGCACAGAACTGACTCCAATAGATAATCCCCCCATGATCACGTAGGAGTCAAACCAGTTATCAATCTTGTATTTTATCGTCATGCCGACGTAAGTCATCTTAGCTTCATATAGGACTTGGTAGTAGTTAAAGTAGTATTCACAACTCCATATCCAACCTCTAACATTAATCTCATCGAATTCTAGAAATGCTAACTTAGCCTTCAGATGGCAGGGATGTTACAACCCATATTCAAGTACGTTCGTTCATGTCATAAGTTAGTCGACGTAAATATGAGAAGATATTATATTTTAGATGATAAGAAGTTAATCCTATTGGTCTTAAATGATACAAGAGTGTATAAGGGTGATTAACAAGTATTAGAAGTTAAACGAATCAAGGATGTTGTAACCCGTATTTTTGGTAGACCTAGGGGTGCTTAATATTCTCAAGAGGTTGTGTTTTAAGTTATTTGAATCACATAATATCCGTATCATAAGTCTCGAAGTCAAACGAGTTATGAAACAAAAGTCGACAAGAGTTGTCACAACTTAGGTTCATAGTTTTACTTAAACTTTAGGTCAAATGTTACTAAGTTTTTTTCCTAATCTACTTGGAATTACGGGGTAATCNATTATCTTTGAGATGATAAGAAGTTAATCCTATTGGTCTTAAATGATACAAGAGTGTATAAGGGTGATTAACAAGTATTAGAAGTTAAACGAATCAAGGATGTTGTAACCCGTATTTTTGGTAGACCTAGGGGTGCTTAATATTCTCAAGAGGTTGTGTTTTAAGTTATTTGAATCACATAATATCCGTATCATAAGTCTCGAAGTCAAACGAGTTATGAAACAAAAGTCGACAAGAGTTGTCACAACTTAGGTTCATAGTTTTACTTAAACTTTAGGTCAAATGTTACTAAGTTTTTTTCCTAATCTACTTGGAATTACGGGGTAATCTACCTACCAAATTGAATATCTATGAGTCTAGTTTCCAACGCATCTAACCGTTCATTGATACTATATCATAATAGAGAGATATTCGCATTTTCGCGAGACTGTGCTAAACATCTCTCTATGGGTCCCACATAGTCAATTTAAGAGAGATGGATATATATAATATGCATAGAACCCGTTTTAAGTCATTCATTTTCAGTATATTTAAACCTTAGAACCCTAGAACCCTGTAAATACTCCCTCAAGTTTTTAATATCAACCCTAAGTGATTTCAAACCTTCTAAAGTGATTCTAGTACCGAAAACCCTAATTGATTGCTAATTTCGCTTCCCTGTTGTTGTGGCAGCATTGGAGGGATATTTCGTGAAAAATTAAGGTCAAGTTGGAGTTGTTCTTTCTGTTTAAAGGTGAGGAACCTCTTACTCTACATGTATTTAAGATTATCCAAGTTACGGCTAAGTCATTGAAGCTAGAACTTGTGAAATATATATCGAAAGGCTTGATAGTAATGTTGTTGGTTGGTGGACTATTTTGGGAGGATCAATATGATTATTGATGTTGCTTGGGCTTTTTGCTGATCGTTTGACTTGTGTGAAGTTATATGTATAGGGGAGGTGATGTCCGTTTCATCGTAACATATGTTATGGTCGATACATAATAGTTACGACGCTTAAACGATAACGATAGTGTCGTTTCTCTTATTGTAGCTTAAGGAGTCGCGAAGTTTGCATAGCTTGAGGTTGGGCAGTATATATACAAGGTATGTGAGGCTATCCCTTTCCTTCTTTTGTACGACTCCGATTGTACATAATACAATGGACGAGCTTCCAAAGATACTCTACTCTTAGGAGCTAGCAGTACTTACATCGTTTCCATTCTTATGGAATAATTGATGTTGATGTTGCTTCTCTTATTCTTATGTTATCAATGTTGTTGGTACTTATTGATTTTTATAAGATTCTTGATGAATAGTTAGTCCTAATAACGTGTACGGATAATATCAACCTTACCTCACTCTGAAAGGTTCAGAATATGATTCCAATGAGTCCTACATGAATTATATATATATATGTGTGTGTATCTATTTTACTCTACCGAGACGCACTATAGTCGGCCGGGTACGAAACCTATTGCAACCACTGATCAGTTGGTTTTTACCGAGCTTCACGTGGCCGGGTACGTTTTACCGAGCCTATTACGGCTGGGTATGATATGATGATGATGATTCCCGCAGAGGCGTATGTTTTAAAAGTTTATGTATATGCATGTATGTATCACACATTTCATGTCAGTAGCCATCAGAGGTATCCAGATGTTACAGGTTGTATATTCTCTATCCATGTTTACATTACTGTTCTTACTTATGCTTTCCTGCCTTACATACTCAGTATTTTATTCATAGTGACGTCCTCTTTATTTGTGGATGCTGCATGTCGTGTTGCAGGTCCTGATAGACAGGTAGACACAGCTCCCCCACCACAATAGGCTTCCCAGTTCAGCGGTTGTTGGCGAGATCCCTTCTTCGGACTTGTCGTGGTCTTGGTATGAATTTTTGTTATAGATATTATGGGTATGTCGGAGCCCTGTTCCGACAATGTTGCATCACTTATGCCCCTTTAGAGGCCCATAGACAGGTGTCGACTCATGTATAGTTTGGTATGCCTTGCTGGGCAATTTTTGTTGTATAGTCTTTCATTGCAGCGTTGTAGCTCGTACCTTATATATAGTTTCTTAGCAGTCTTGGCATCCCATGTGATGTATGTTCATGCCCTTATCTTTCATTGTTGATTGTTCATGATCCATATCTAGCATTTATATTGATCCCGTCAACCCTTAAAGATAATAAATAAGATTAGATAAAATGTCCGTTGGTGCTCGGCAAGTATGGCCCGGGTGCTAGTCATGATCATCCAGTTTGGGTCGTGACAAACTTGGTATCAGAGCAGGTCTGTCCGAGGGGTTGTCTATGAGCCGTGTCTAGTAGAGTCTTGATTATGGATGTGTAGCGCGCCATATTTATAATTAGGATATTACATGACATCTAGGGTTGTTTCCTTCTTCGTTAATCTATATCGTGCGTAGAGTTGAGTCTTTAGTGTTCGTATCTAATATTAACCTTGTTTTCTTTCAGCGATGCTTTCGACTAGGAAGAAAGCGATTAGTAGATGACTTGATATAGCCGCGGGAGAGGGTACCAGTCAGGTGCCTCAAGCCAGAGCAGGCCAAAGTGAGTCTTAGAGTGAGATGCCGTCTCATACCTCATCTACTCTGTCTCATCCAGAGGATATTAGGAGGCACCCAGTACCACCAGTTCCTCTGTCTGACACTATAGACCAGGATATGCGGAGTGCGGTGCAGCTGTTGACTAGCTTGGTAGCTGCTCAGGCTCAGAGGCAAAATACCGGTGTTGTTGATAAACCGAATAATACGAGAGTTCGTGATTTCATTAATCTAGACCCTCCACTGTTTACCGGATCAGACCCCAAGAAGGACCCGCAAACTTTATTGACCAGGTTCATCGTACACTACGTGTTATGCATGCTACGGATACAGAGGCAATAGAGTTGGCTTCTTATCGATTACGAGATTTAGCAGTTTTCTAGTATGATAGTTGGGAGAGATCCAGGGGTCTGAACGCCCCTCCAGCTGTGTCGAAGGAATTTTCTGAGGCCTTTCTTTGTCACTATTTTCCAGTTGAGATACGACGAGCTAGAGCTGATAAGTTCTTGAACCTTAGACAAGGTAATATGAGTGTGCGAGAGTATAACACGCAGTTTGATTCTTTAGAAAGGTATGCTCTTCATATGGTGGCCGAGATGAGTGATAGGGTGCATATGTTCATGAACGGGTTGAGACCACATCTGATAAATGAGTGCATGACAGCCTCCTTGGTGGAGGGCATGGATATTTCCCGTATTCAGGCTTATGCCCAGACCCTAGAGGATCGTAAGCGCCAGCAAAGGGCAGATAGGGAGCAGGATAGGGGCTAGCATAAGAGGGCGAGATTTGTAGGGTATTCTCATGACTTCAGAGGTAGTGTTAGGCCCCAGTCTCCTAGGAGTTCTGCGCCACCTGTAGCTAGTGCTCCTCCACATTTTCAGAGGCCTCGGTATGATCGATTTACCTATTCTAGTCCAGGTTAGAGTTCGCGGGCATCAGACTCACAACATCATAGGGATACTAGTCAGATGAGACTTCCAACACCCCGTTGTGATCAGTGTGGCAAGACCCACTTTGGATTGTGCCGTCGAGGTTCTGATGCGTGCTATTCTTGCGGATATCCTGGCCATATGATGCGGGATTGTCCTAACAGAGAAGGTGGTGGTATGGCTCAGCCAACTGGATCTGTGTCTGGTTCTTCCTCATCAGTTCGACTTCCAGTACGGGGTTTTCAGCAGTCGACAGGTCGTGGTAGAGGTAGAGGTGCAGTGCCGAGTTCGAGTGGTGCTCAAAATTGAACCTACGCTCTATTAGGTCGACAGGATCTCGAGTCGTCTCAGGATGTTGTTACAGGTATATTGTCTGTGTTTTCTTACGATGTATATGCGTTGATTGATCCGGGATCTACATTATCATATGTTACACCTTTTGTGGCTAATAAGTTTGTCGTTGAACCTGAATTGATAAGTAAACCACTTGCGGTAACTACTCCGATAGGAGATTATGTGATTGATAAAAGGTATATAGAGGTTGCACAGTGATGATTTGTAGTCGTTAAACCTCGGCAAATTTATTTGAATTAGAAATGGTTGATTTCGACATGATAATGGGAATGGACTGGTTGGCCTCATGCTATGCAAATGTTGATTGTCGTACGAAGATGGTTAGGTTTCAATTTCCTGATGAACCCTTCATTGAATGGAAATGGAACATTGCTACGCTGAAAGGTAGGTTTATTTCCTATCTTAAGGAAAGGAAGATGATCTCAAAAGGGTACATTTATCATCTCGTTCGCGTTAGGGATGCGGAGACGAAGTCACCTACTCTACAATCAATCCCCGTGGTCAATGAATTTCCAGATGTTTTCCCAGATGAACTCCCAGGCCTTCCTCCTGAAAGGGAGATTGAGTTTAATATTGATGTGTTTCCTGACACTCAACCCATATCTATTCCTCCATATAAGATGTCCCCGGCTGATTTACAAGAGTTGAAGGCACAACTGAAGGACTTGCTGGATAAGGGCTTTATTAGGCCTATAACTTCACCTTGGGGTGCGCCAGTCCTATTCGTGCGGAAGAAATACGGGTCGTTAAGGATGTTTATTGATTATCGACAGTTGAATAAGTTTACCATAAAGAACAAGTACCCCCTTCCAAGGATTGACGACTTGTTTGACCAACTCCAAGGTGCCAAGTATTTCTCCAAGATTGACTTACGTTCAGGGTATCATCAGGTGAGGGTTAAGGAGAATAATATTCCAAAGACGGCCTTCCATACAAGATATGGGCACTTTGAGTTCTTGGTGATGTCGTTCGGGCTAACAAATGCCCCAGCAACTTTTATGGATCTCATGAATACTGTATTCAAGCCCTATCTTGATGTGTTCGTGATCGTATTCATTGATGACATTTTGGTGTATTCTCGTTCAGAGGCGGAACATGCGGGCCGCTTGCGGATAGTATTACAGACGCTTCAGGATCGTAAGTTATATGCTAAGCTCTCCAAATGTGAATTCTGGCTGAACTCAGTAGCATTCCTTAGCCATGTGATATCTGACGATGGTATTAGTGTCGACACTCAAAAGATCGATGTAGTAAAGAATTGGCCGAGACCTACAACACCATCAGAAGTTCGTAGCTTCCTGGGGCTAGCAGGATATTATAGGCGATTTGTAGAAGGGTTTTCCTCTATATCCGCACCATTGACTAAGTTAACATAGAAAGATACTAAGTTCAAGTGGTCTGACGCTTGTGAACGAAGTTTTCAGGAGTTAAAGAATCGATTGACATCTGCGCCAATGCTCACTCTCCCAGAAGGAACAGAAGGTTATGTGGTATATTGTGATGCCTCAGGTATAGGTTTGGGGTGCGTATTGATGCAACATGGGAAGGTGATTGCTTATGAATCAAGACAATTAAAGAAGCATGAAAAGAATAACCCGACTCATGATTTGGAGTTGGCTGCAGTAATATATGATTTGAAGATATGGCGGCACTACTTATACTGCGTCCATGTTGACATCTACACAGATCACAAGAGTTTATAATACATCTTCAAGCAGAATGAGTTGAATTTGAGGCAACGTAGGTGGCTTGAATTACTTAAATATTATGATGTCGAGATATTGTACCATCCCGGTAAAGCCAATGTTGTGGCAGACGCTCTTAGTCGTAAGTCAATGGGAAGCTTAGTACACATTGAGGCAGGAGACATGGGTTGACTAAAGAGCTTCATCAGCTAGCCAATATGAGAATTAGATTGTTAGACTCTGATGACGGAGGGGTTACTGTACAGAATACATCAGAATCATCTTTGGTAGCCGAGGTAAAAGCACGGAAATATGAGGATCCTACCTTAGTACGATTGGGAGAGAGCTTTCAACAGTGTAAAATTACGGCTTTTGAGATCGAAGCAGATGGGGTACTGAGATACCAGGGCTGGTTATGTGTGCCTGATGTGGCAGGGTTGAGAGAGAAGATTATGATTGAGATTCATCAATCCCGATATTCCATCCACCCCGGCTCAACAAAGATGTATCATGATGTTAAGGAGCAGTATTGGTGGGATAACATGAAGAAGTCTATTGCAGAATTTGTAGCCCAGTGTCCTAATTGTCAACAAGTAAAAATCGAACATCAGAAACCCAGTGGATTGCTTCAGAATATCGAGAATCCGACCTGGAAATGGGAGGTGATTAATATGGACTTCATTATTGGATTACCTAGCTCTTATCATAAGTTTGACTCCATATGGGTGATAGTTGATCGACTTACAAAGTGTGCCCATTTTTTGCCAGTTAAAACAACTTACACAGCTGAAGATTATGTAAAGTTGTATATCAAGGAGATTTTTAGGCTTCATGGTGTGCCGATATCTATTATATCAGACCGAGGAGCGCAATTTGCGGCTAACTTTTGGAGGTCTTTTCAGAAGGGATTAGGCACACAAGTGAATCTCAACACTGCATTCCATTCACAGACTGATGGACAGGCTGAACATACCATTCAGACACTTGAAGATATGCTATGAGCATGCGTTCTAGATTTCAAGGGGAATTGGGATGACCATCTTCCACTCATAGAATTTTCCTACAATAATAGCTACCATTCCAGTATTAAAATGCCCCCGTACGAGGCACTATACGGGAGGAGATGTAGATCACCACTTGGATGGTTCGAAGTTGGTGAAACAGAACTATATGGGCCAGATTTGATTCACCAAGCCACTGAGAAGGTGAAACTGATACAAGAGCGGTTGAGGACGACACAAAGCAGACAAAAGTCTTATTCTGATGTCCGCCGTCGTGATCTGGAGTTTGAGGTTGGTGATTGGGTTTTCCTGAGGGTCTCGCCAATGAAGGGTGTTTATGTGTTTTGGGAAGAAGGGTAAGCTGAGTCCGCAGTATATCGGTCCGTCCAAAATTCTTCGATGAATTGGACAGGTTGCTTATGAGTTAGAATTGCCATCCGAACTGGAATTTGTCCACCCGATATTCCATGTATCTATGTTGAGGAAATGTATTGGAGACCTTTCTCGGGTCGTCCCTATCAAAGATTTACAAGTTACAGAAGATCTATCATATGAAGAAGTGCCAGTGGCTATATTAGATCGACAAGTCCGCAAGTTGAGAACAAAGGATGTAGCTTCTGTCAAAGTATTGTGGAGGAACAAGAACATGGAAGAAATGACATGGGAAGCATAAGAGGAGATGAAGTCTAAATACCCTTACCTATTCCAGAATGAAGATAACGAGGATGCCAGGGGAACGCAGGACGTATTTGAAGGTGAAACATCTCTATGAAGTGAGCAATAGCTTGAGAATACTCTTCCTTAACACACAATGGTGATATGCAGATAATGTACATATCCATAATGCTTTGTGTATCCTTTCAAGGCAATACGTTGGGTTGCTTTCAAGTTTGTCTAGTATCCATTTTATAGGGGAAAAACTCGGCCAAAATTTTTCGTTGGAATCCACGATGAGTTAGACTTCCCATAAACCCTTACATTCAAGGACAAATGTTCCTAGGGGGGGGGGGAGGGTGTTACAACCCATATTCACGTACATTCGTTCATGCCATAAGTTATTCAACGTAAATATGAGAAGAGATTATCTTTGATATGATAAGAAGTTAATCCTATTGGTCTTAAATGATACAATTTTGTATAAGGGTGATTAACAAGTATTAGAAGTTAAATGAATCAAGGATGTTGTAACCCGTATTTTTGGTAGACCTAGGGGTGCTTAATATTATCAAGAGGTCGTGTTTTAAGGTATTTGAATCACATAATATCTGTATCATAAGTCTCGAAGTCAAACGAGTTATGAAACAAAAGCGACAAGAGTTGTCGCAACTTAGGTTCATAGTTTTACTTAAACTTTAGGTTAAATGTTACTAAGCTTTTCTCCCAATCTACTTGGATTTACTGGGTGGTATACCCACCAAATTGAAGATCTATGAGTCTATTTCATCTAATCGTTCATCGATATGATATCAGAATTGAGAGATATTCGTATTTTTGCGAGACTGCGCTAAGCACCTCTCTATGGGTCCCACATAGTCGGTTTAAGAGAGATGGATATATATAATATGCTTAGAACCCGTTTTAAGTCATTCATGTTCAGTATATTTAGATCTTAGAACCCTAGAAACACCCTCTTAAGGTTCTCTCAAGATTCAAGACCCAAACAAAGGACAAACAACACAAATCAAGTGTCGGGAATCCCGTGGCGCTAGTAAGCTTCTTGTTCTTCTTGTTGTTGTTCATTTTTTGGTGTTCAAGCTCGTGTGGGAGGTTGTTTTAAAGGATTTATTTTCTGTAAATACTCCCTCAATTTTTTAATATCAACCCTTAGTGATTTCAAGCCTTCTAAAGTGATTCTAGTACCGAAAACCCTAATTGATTGCTAGTTTCGTTTCCCTCTTGTTGTGGCAACATTGGAGGGAAATTTCGTGAAAAAATAAGGTCAAGTTGGAGTTGTTATTTCTGTTTAAAGGTGAGGAACCTCTTACTCTAAATGTATTTAATATTATCCAAGTTACGGCTAAGTCATTGAAGCTAGAACTTGTGAAATATATATCGAAAGGCTTGATAGTAATGTTGTTGGTTGGTGGACTATTTTGGGAGGCTCAATATGATTATTGATGTTGTTTGGGATGTTTGCTGATCGTTTTGACTTGTGTGAAGTCATATGTATAGGGTAGGTTCTGTTCATTTCATCGTAAAATATGTTATGGTCGATACATAATAGTTACGACGCTTAAATGATAACGATAATGTCGTTCTCTTATTCTAGATCAAGGAGTCGTGAAGTTTGCATAGCTTGAGGTTGGGCAGTATATATACAAGGTATGTGAGGCTATCCCTTTCCTTCTTTTGCACGACTTCGATTGTACATATTGCAATGGACGAGCTTCCAAAGATACTCTACTCTTAGGAGCTAGCAGTACTTACATTGTTTCCCTTCTTATGGAATAATGGATGTTGAGTTTGCTTCTCTTATTATTATGTTATCAATGTGGTTGGTACTTCCTGATTCTTATAAGATTCTTGATGAATAGTTAGTCTTAATAACGTGTACGGAGCATATCGACCTTACGTCACTCCGAAAGGTTCAGAATATGATTCCAATGAGTCATACATGCATTATATATATATATATATATATATATCTAGTTTACTCTACCTATCCACGCTATAGTCGGCCGGGTACGACACCTATTGTGCAACCACTGATCAGTTGGGTTTTACCGAGCTCCACGTGGTCGGGTATGTTTTACCGAGCCTATTACGGCCGGGTATGATATGATGATGATGATGCCCACAAAGGCGTATGTTTTAAAAGTTTATGTATATGTATGTATGTATCACGCATTTCATGTGAGTAGCCCTCAGAGGTACCCAGATGTTACAGGTTGTATATTCTCTTTCCTTGTTTACATTACTGTTCTTACTTATGTTTTCCTGCCTTACATACTCAGTACTTTATTCGTATTGACGTCCTCTTTATTTGTGGATGTTGCATGTCGTGCTGCAGGTCCTGATAGACAGGTAGACACAGCTCCCCTACCACAGTAGGCTTCCCAGTTCAGTGGTTGTTGGCGAGATCCCTTCTAATGACTTGCTGTGGTCTTGGTATGCATTTTTGTTATAGATATTATGGGTATGTCGGGACCCTGTTCCGGAAATGTTTCATCACTTATGCCCCTTTAGAGGCTCATAGACAGGTGTCGACTCATCTATACTTTGGTATGACTTGTTGGGTAATTTTTGTTGTATAGTCTTTCATGGCAGCGTTGTAGCTCGTACCTTATATGTAGTTTCTTAGCAGTCTTGTCATCCCATGTGATGTATGTTCATGCCCTTATCTTTCATTGTTGATTGTTCATGATCCATATCTAGCATTTATATTGATCTCGTCAACCCTTAAAGATAATAAAGAAGATTAGATAAAATGTTCGTTGGTGCTCGGCAAGTATGGCCCGGGTGCTAGTCATGATCCTCCAGTTTGGGTCGTGGCAATGGATTCAGTGATGAATTCTCTTGATGTCATTTGTGGTTGATCAAAAAAGTATGGGGCTTGAGTTGAAATGGACAGCAACAAGTGATGGGTTAAGGTGGATGTATGGAGTGGATTATGGGATTAGTAAGGGAGTAGATGGGTACAAGTGGGGTAAGGTGAAAGTTGGGCATGTTGGGTAATAAGGGGGTAGTTGGGTCGAAATGGTATGTGTTATTAGGTAAATGGAGTTCGAGGGAAATTGAGATGGTGGTAGTATTTGGGGTAGTTGGCCGACGAGTATGGAATGAGGACCAAAGATGAGGGTGACGGTACATACGTCACGAATGTGGGTGGGCCTTAATGGGTCTGTCTCGATAGAGGCTGGACTGGCCTACTAGTCATGTAAGAGTTGTTGAAGGGTCTAGATACATTCAAGAAAGTGGGAATAGTGGACTGGTGTGTATGGTAAAATAAGTGTTCATGGACCCGAAAGCTAGGGTTTTGTTTAGGGTTTGGACATTTCTAGAAGTAAGCATTGGTAAGCTGGGCGGGTGTAGAATCAGCTCCCGATTCACATTCACTGAGCTCGGCGTTGTAGCTGGGGATGGAAAGGAAACATGTGTAATCGGTGATGCTGTCGTTCGTTGGGCTCCGGCCACAGATGATTGACCTGTTTCGGTGTAAAAGCTCCCCTGAGCCATCGCCGCCCTAGAATTGTTAGTATGACACATATCCCGCACAAGTGTTTCAATTTGGAGCTGAGACTCGTCGGTTCAGTGATGCGTCTGCCTCTATTTGCTATATGCGTTGGTCAGAGGCTTCAATGAAGGATTATAACTGAAACTCCAAGGACGTTAGAGTAGGTGTAACCTCCGCTGTTTGGTGAGGATTCACCATTGATGCCAAATCGAGCTCTAATACCAAATGTAGCAAATGCTACGATTAAAAATTAAGAAAATCGATAGAAAAAGGAAACTGATAAAAAATAAATGATTTTCATATATCGATAACATTCCAAACATTGTATCTCTCCTAAATACTAAGTTTGTATCTACCCGAGTCAAGGGACTAAATCAAAACAAAACACATGTCCTTCCAACTACAAGGCTTTTAGGACTTCTTTGTAAATAACTAAACTTAATTGCCTAGCTTATAATGACTCAAAAATTAAAATAAATAACTTATCCAACTCTTAGTCGAACTTGGATTGACTCCCCTAATTGACCTAGGTTACGAAATTGAGAATTTTGTAACACCAAGAACTTAAGCAAGTCTACAGAAGCAAGCATAAACTCAGGATTAAGATGAAGTTATAAACATGATAGATTTCATGGTAACATCCAAATTAAGTATAGATTAGTTCAAGAAAAAAATAATATTGTCAAATAGGAGATAAAATTTATATGTACGGATAATAACTAAGGCAATTACAACACAAACTTGCTGGGTTTCAAAAATAATTTTAACTTTCTTAGTGAAAAATTATAGGGAATGACTTTTGCCAAAAATGGCTATCAGTACTACAATATCCTTTTCCTCGTCTCCCCTGACAACATCCATTACAGGGAACTTGCATCCTTTTCAATCATTTTAGCTTTGTTGTGTCCCTTCTTCCTTCTCTAATGCACTGCTGCCCAAAGACAACATTTTTGAGACAACTTAAAAGTCCCTTGATCCACCTCATGCAAATTCCGATTCATGAGGTAAATATTATTTATAAGTAAATAGACATTGTCACGCTATTGCCAAAAGCAACCATAATATTGCCTTGATGTATGAACCCCATGTATAAATGGCAGTCTCATAATCATGATCATCTTTTCCTCATTGATATTAAAACAAATATACTTTTCACGGCAAAACCAATGAATGGAACCTTTAGAGAAATTTTCAGCAACACATTGACACATCAAAGAATTAAAGTGTTAAGTTTTAAATCTCATCTCTAATGAATACATGGAGATCCAAAAATAGTACTACTAATATTTCTTGTTGAGTCAGATAACTATTTCATAAACATCTTAAAACAAATAAATTTATAATAAGGCGATTGAGAAGGATCAAACGCAAGGGTGAAATGACTAATCTATGTGAATTCACCATTTACCTTAGCAGATGGAAGATGTTGAATTCTTGTGGGGTTGCAAACATAATTGATTCCACTACTGAAAAGCATGAGTAAAAGACTATTGAAAGAAATAAAAGGGAAGACAGAACATACAATTTTCCTTCTAGATAAAGAAACATAATTGATTTAATTAGTAAAGGAATTATAGATGAAGAATCCACAAGGGGAAAGGAAAGTGGGGTTGTTTTTGTTAGCTTCAAAGTTTCACGTATTAATTTTGATGATAACAAACCAACATAATTATTAATCAAAGAATAATTACTTGTGGTAATCTTATTTTTGCAGAGGTTTATTCAAGAAAAAAGATGCTGGTAAAGATCCAAACAAATATGAGAAAGAGAATATCATGTGAAGAATTTATCAAGGAAGACTATTTTCAAAGATTTAATTACCACGCGTCGGAGAAAGAATAATATTTGAAAGTCAAATATTAAATCTTGAATGTCTTACTACAATATCAGAAGAAGAATCTACGAAAATTATGTTTGAAAGGAAAGTTGTTAAAATCATGGAGAAAATCTATTATTTTGTGGAAGGAAGATACTATATGGAATAGATATTACAAAGCCAAAGAAGAATATATTTTTTATGAAAAGAAAATATATTATGGGTATAGTATATTCTATATTATGGAAAGAGATTATTTTTCAAGATCAAGGAAGGAGTCAAAGATATATTGAGATCTATCAAAAGGAAAATTATTCCCATAATTATGAAAATAATAAATGGTTATTGGAGATCTTCATATTGAAGACAAAAATAAAGAGTACGAGAAATCTACCATAAGTAGAAGAGTACGGGAATATTTTAGCAATCAGAAAAAGGTTATAGAATATCTATTTACAAAGTGATACAGCGTATGTGATCAAGGAAGAATGAAGTTGTAGGAAGAAAAGAGTCTGAAGAGTTTACAAGGCAACGAAGTTGTCCGAAGGAAACTGTGCTACAAGGAAAGAAATATTTTTCACTATAAAAAGAGCAGATGTGCAGTACGAAGCAAATAAATTGGTCTAGTGAAGAATGAAAGAAAAGCACGTTGAAAAGCTACAAGAAAGGAAGATTGAAGAGTGGTCTTTGATTATGTAAAGATTATTATATCTCAGGACAAGAATTATGGAAAGTCAATCATGGGTTTTTAAATAGCACATGGAGAAAGATCTAGCAAGAGCTTACAAAGAAAATATTGTTATGAAAGGAATGATATAATCAAGGTCCAAGATTGTGTAATTATAATGAAAATGATCTCAAATTTATACGGGATCATTTAAGTGCAAGATCCCAAAGTAATTCCTTGAATTATTTAAAAGCATGTGAAGAGCTCTTTATAGAAATATCTTTTTGGTCAAATCTAATCATCTTTAGATATAAAAGGCAAATGAACATGGACAAGGAAGTGCAAGCTGTAAGAACCAAAGAATGAACCGTTGGAGAAGGTATCAATTTGCACAAATCAAGCAGGACACAAGATCACAAAAATGCTACTGCTTTTGTGAATTATAACGGCTAAAAGGATTTGAAGATAGTATATGAAGGAGCGATCAAAGACGGGAAAATTTATGCAACCTTCTATACAATTGTCTACCCAACTAGAAGTTCTTTATTCTACTCTTAACAAGCATTGTAATTCACTTTTAGATTTACTGTGTACACAAAAGAGAGAAGAGAGACAGAAAAATATTGGAGAGACAGTGTGTCCGAGAGGAGGCGTCATTGTTCGTTTCTTTGGTGAGCGAGTGAAAACCAGAGAGTCGTTGTTGGTGAGCGAGTGAAAACCAATCCTTGTTCGTTGTTGGTGAGCGAGTGAAAACCAATCCTGTAAACATCCTTACAAAGAAACTGAAAATCACACAAGTTGTACTTAACCCAAGTTACAAAGAGCTCAAGAGATAACATCCTTGCAACCCAAGGAGACTGGATTAGGATACCACATTGGTTCCGAACCAGTATAAAATTTTTGGTGTCGTTTATTTTACTGCTCTCATATTTTATTATACACCTTTAATGTTTGTTGTGAGTAGTACCTGTATAAATTGAAGTACTAACAGTTTTGGTGCAGGCTATCTCCGTTTAAGTCGACTAGGTTTGAAGAGTAGTCGACTAGAAATTTAAAAAGGCTACAATTCACCCCTCCCCTGTACTTTCAATTGGTACCAGAGCGGGTCTCACATATTTGTTTTCTTGCTTAACAACAAGTGATAAAAGATCCATGGCAGATCATCAAATTATTGGAACCGTACTTCAAGAGGGATACTCAACAAGAAGTCCACCGTACTTCAATAGTCAATACTATAGCCATTGGAAAGAAAGAATGAAGGTTTATGTCCAATCAATATATTATCGAGCCTGGATAGTTATTCAGAATAGACCAAGACTTATTCCGAACAACAGTGATGGAAAGAAACTTGTAAAAAGGGCAACCATATTTGACTACACAAAAGAACAGTTGTATATTATGCAAAAAAATGCTAGAGCAATCAACATACTCTATTGTGCGATTAATGAAGAAGAATATAAGAAAAATATCCACATGTGAGACTGCTAATGATATATGGGACAGATTGGACATATCCACAGGGACTCCAACAAAGTTAAGGAAATTAAATCCACGTCAACTCTTGAAGAATCCAAAAATGGTGAAGACCGAAAATACTTGGCCGTGATACCCAGGACGAGAAAAATGAAGAGTAGAAAGAAGCAGAATAGAAAATCTCAATCCATCCAGAATCATAAAAAGAATCGCATGAATGAGGTTCAACAACAAGAGAACATATGCTGCTACAAATGTGGTAAACATGGACATATGAAATTAAAATGTCCCAGCCTCAAGAAGAAAAATCATAGAATCTCAACTTGGAGCTACGAGGATGATCACGAAGAAATAACAAACATAAGTCTCAAGAAAATGGGAGAAACTGACGAGGTGTGATTTAATGCTATTCTGGATTGTGATCTCAAGAAAAAAAATCACAAATCTTGGAACGACGAGGATGAATCTGAAGAAGAAAAAAATCACGAAAGAATGGAGAATCAATGCTTCATGCCAATGGGAGAAATTAACAAGGGTATGTCCCACTCCTATTACGTATTGCGATAAATGTGATGAATTATAAGATAATATTGAATTGGTTCTCAATGACCTTGAGAAATTTCTAAATAAATATAATAAGTTAAGGAAGGAGAAGAAGAATTGGGAGATCCAACTTGAAGAATATAACAAGTTGATACATGAGAAGAAAGATTGGGAGATCCAACTTGAAGAATATAACAAGTTGATAAATGAAAAGAAAGACTGGATATTCAGCTTAAAGAAAATCTGGTGGAGAACAACTTACTTCAAGAATAAAATTTTGAGCTTCGCAAACAAATAAGCATCTTGCACAAATATCCCAGCCACTATTTTGATCGAACAAAGTCGTCTCCTTGGCTTAACAACTATAAGTCGACTGAAAAGGGATCTAGTGGGAAATGTCCTACTTTGAACAAGTTGACTGAGGAAAGTTCCAAGTCAGCTAATAAGGTAGCTGCAAGTAAACACTCTTCTTCTCAAATTACATGCCACTATTGTGGCAATTCCGAACATAAAGTATTTCCATGCAATTATGCCAAAAGTTATGTTAGATCAAAATATGCTTGGAGACCTAAACAGTTACATGCATCTCGAATTACACAATCTACTAAACATGAAGGACCCAAAAAGATTTGGGTACCAAAAATAAATTAATTTGTTTTGTAGGAATTATGAGTCCAGCCATAAAAAGGGATAAATGACATTTGCATAATTGCTGGTCAAGGCATATGCTTAAAGATGCTTCAAAGTTCATACATACTCTATAAATGATGAATGAACTATTACACGTGATGGTAAAGCTTAAGTGATTGGTATCACTAAAGGTTATTCAAGTTCCTTCGGATGCTTTATAAGGTGATACGTATCTAGTAACATTTTTTTGATTAAGTATAATATGATATGTACAACTACATATTGCTTGAGTCGACTAGCTGCAGCATACTATATTATGCTTGGTGTTAATCTTATCCTTGACTTAGAGATTTTGAATAGAACGAATTTATATCCTGCATGAACCATGCCACTTTTATTAAGCATTAGGATAAGCAAGCATGCATTCCTTTCATGTAGTTGTGAGCTTAAGATAATTTGTGAAGAGAATTACTTCTTATATCCATTCTCTTAGTGAAGGTTTCAATACTTCATTCAGATCTGAAAAGGTTGTTTAACCTTGATGCCTCGGTACTTGTGCTTGTGGAGATACTCGACTACTCAAAAGCTTGGAAGGTACATATATGTGTTTCTATTGATGATTATCCTTACTTTTGCATAGGTCATATTTTTTTAATAAGAAGATGACGCATTTGCAGTGATCATCAATGTGAGTATTTGTTTGACATTCTCTTGTAACAAGCATGATCTTTCACATTTTTAGTTTGGCACCTCAGTTGAAAGAAGACTAGAATGATAGGTTTAAGTTCAAGTTTCAACGATGACAATATTATCTTATGTTATATTTGCAGGACAAACAAAAAGGAAAGAATGGAGATACTCAGCAAGATTGCTACTGAATTCGAAATAGCAAGTAAGAATGAAGATTGACTCATCCTCAATTAGATTAACTCATCCTCAATCAAGGGAAATCAGACTGCCAATCATGGATAACTCAGATTTCCAATCATGGATTTTCAAATTACGAAGATCGTCAAAAGTTACTGCACTTGTGAATTAAGCTACTCCAAGCGTAAATGACTCCTTAAATCAAACTGTGACAAGGATGGTCACAATCGAATCTGGGATCTTCAAAGAGCAAGATTCGAAGAGGCACCCCTTGGGTCAAATCCCTTAATCAAAGATCTTCTCTCCTATAAGAAGGCTGATCCATCAAGAAGAAGACTGCGCAACTACACACATTGTATTCTAAGTCTGTCTACTTCTTAGTTCAAACATTGTAATCCTTAGTTATCAGTGTCTCAAAAGATAGGGCGATCTAAAACATAAAAGAAAGTTGTGTCAACTATTTTGAACTCAAGTATTGATATTGTTCGTTAGTGGTGAACGCGATAAAATCATATGTATTGTAACTTTGTTCAAAAATCTTAAGGGAACCCTTGTGACCCAAGGGAAGCTATATGTAAGTACCACAATGGTACCGAACCAATATAAATCGCTGTGTGTTATTTACTTCTCTTTACTTCTTACTCTCATTATGTTCTGCGGTTAGTCAACTAATCCTTGTGTTAGTCGACTAATTTTTAAATAGTCAACAATTCACCCCGCCCCCCTCTTGTCTTTAAATTGGTATCAGAGCAAGGCTCACAATCTTTGCTTAACCGTTAGTGAGGAAAAGATTTTGGGATCCAATATTGTTGTCGATGCTCTCTTTCAAGAAGGAACCTCTCAGGTTCGACCCCCTTACTTCAATGGTCAACATTTCTCTCACTGGAAAGTGCGCATGGAAACGTATACTATGTCATATGACATCAAAGTATGGTGTGTGATCAATAAGTGAAACCTTCTAATTCCTCCCAAGAGGGATGTAAATGGCCAAGTCAGCATATTCATTGATCCTATGGATTTTTGGACGATTACACTCATGAACAAGCTGCTGTTATCACTGTTAATGCAAAAGCAAAAAATCTACTGTACAATGCTATCAGTGGAGAAGAATATGAAAAAATATCTAGTTGTGAGATTGCAAAAGAAATGTGGGCTAAATTGGAAGTCACTTACGAAGGAACTAACAAAGTGAAAGAGACTAGAATAAACCTCTTGGTTCAGGACTATGAGGTATTTCAAATGAAGGATGGTGAATCTGTAGAAGAAATGTTTTTCAGGTTCAACAAAATTCTTGGAGATCTCAAATCATTTGGAAGACCTATTAAAAGTTGCGAACAGGTTAGAAAGATCCTCAGAAGCTTACCTACAATTTGGCAACCAAATGTCATTGCTTTGGAATGCCAAGATCTTGACAAGATTTCCTATGATGAGCTCAGAGGTGATCTGATCGCTTTTGAGAAAACTCATCTTGACAGACAAATTCAAGAGAAGAAGAAAACCGTTGCTTTCAAGACAACTGTGACTGAACCAGAAAATGAAGATGAAGAAGAAGAAGAAGGAGGAGAACAAGATGAAAATATTGCAATGATCTCTCAAGTCGTGACCAGCATGATGAGAAGAAACATAAATATAGAAGAGGTAAGTCCAACTTCAGGAAAGGAAGGGTGAGCAATGAAGCTGATAAAAATGATGGAAGATGTTACGAATGTGGAAAGTTCGGTCATATCCAAGATGACTGTCCGGAATTAAAGAAGAAGCTTAGCAGAAACATGCAAAAGAAGAAAACTTTCGGAGCATGGAGTGATGAGGAAGAATCTGATCACGAAATTGCTAACATATGCTTCATGCTCTAAGTCACAACGAAGAATTAGGGGAACTTGGGCTAATGGAAGACAACAATGATGAGGAAGATGACTCAATAAAACCTCGTTCACCGTCGGATGAAGGAACTAGTGAGGTACGTACTCCTTTGTGCCCTAATTGTTATGAACTTCAAGAATTTGTTGATATTGCACTTGCAGACATAGAAATAATAGTAAATGAGCTCAGAAAAGTCAAGAGAGAGAAAAGAAGGATTGTGCCCTGAAACTAGAAGTGTGTGAAATTGAACGTGATATGCTTCAAGACGAAGTAAATGAACTCAAGCTTCAATTGAATGGCTTGCAAAGGACCACTAGTCGCAGTCCAATCAAGTCAAATCAGACTGCTAGTCAAAAAAAGAAAATCGCTTGTTCCTTTTGTGGAAAAAATAGCCATAGCACTAACAATTGCAGGAACAGAATTAGAGCTGAAAGTGGTTATGGTAACTCTAACAGCTCATCTTGCTCCTACTGTGGTAAAAGAGGACATACCTCAAATCATTGCAGGTTCAAAAACAACAGGAGATGGGTCTGGAGACCAAAATCTTCAAATCAAACTAACACTCAACAGTCTAACCATTCAGGACCCAAGCAGGCTTGGGTACCTAAAAATGAGTAATCTTGTTTTGTAGGAACATCACAAGAAGAATAGAAAGGAAAATGGTATCTCGACGGTGCGTGTTCGAGACATATGATGGGTGACAAACAATTGTTCAAATCAGTCACCAAGCTAGATGGAGGAACAATTACCTTTGGTGACAAATCCAAAGGAAATGTTATTGGTGTTGGAAAAGTTCCTTTAAGTTCAACATATGATGTAGATGAAGTCTATTTAGTTGATGAACTTGGTTATAATCTTCTCAGCATCAGTCAACTGTGTGACAATGACTATGAGGTTCGTTTTAAGAAACATGGCTGGTTTATAGAAGATGAATCAGGTAATATCATTCTCTCAGGTAATAGAGACAGAAATGTCTATACTATCAAAAACTTAGAAAAGTTTGGGGATCAAATTTATCTTCTATGATCGAAGATCCCTGGGTTTGGCATAGAAAACTTGGCCATACAAGCATGCATACCATTCATAAACTTTCCAAACATGATCTTGTTATTGGTCTCCCAAAACTAGATTTTTTAAAAGATCATATATGTGATGCATGTCAACTAGGAAAACAAACTCGATCCTCTTTCAAAATCAAAAAAATTGTTTCTACCTCTAAACCTCTTCAATTGCTGCATATGGATTTATTTGAACCTACTAGAACTGCTAGTATAGGAGGTAAGAAATATGCTTTTGTTATTGTAGACGATTTCTCTAGATTTACATGGTTGTGTTTCTTAGTCATAAAGATGATGCTCTAAAGAATTTTGAAGTTTTCTGTAAGAAGGTTCAACGAGAAAAGGGATACTACATCTCCACCATCAGAAGTGATCATGGAGGAGAATTTGAAAGCAGAGCTTTTGAAAATTTCTGCAATGATCAAGGAATCTCTCATAATTTCTCATCACCAAGATCTCCTCAACAAAATGGAGTAGTAGAGCGTAAAAAAATAACCTTGTAGGATATGGCAAGAACCATGATCGTGGAAAACTCTCTACCTCATCATTTTTGGGCAGGAGCTGTGAGTACATCATGTCACATCATTAACAGATGTCATATTTTTCCATTTCTCAAAAAGACCCTCTATGAACTGTGGAATGGTAAGAAACCAAACATCAGTTATTTCCACCCTTTTGGATGCAAATACTTTATTCATAACAATGAGAAGGATAATCTGGGTAAGTTTGATCCAAAGAGTGATGAAGGTATATTTCTTGGGTACTCTCCCTCAAGTAGAGCATATAGAGTTTATAATAAGAGAACCTTATGTATTGAAGAATCTATTCATGTTGTTTTTGTTGATACTAATCCTCGCCCAAGGAATGAACATATTCCTGAAGATGAGGAAATCTCTTGTGCTCCAAAGTCTGTTATTGTAGGTAAGGATCATCAAAATGAGTCAGCTAATATACAGATTCAACCAGTTGAAGTTCCTCCAGAAGATCTTGAACTACCCCAACCAGATCAGTCGACTATCAACAAAAAGGTGTATCTAGAAAATACTATAAATGAATGGAAGAATGAACCATGATATCCTCACAAATTCATTAAAGGAGATCCACAGGAGGGAATAACTACAAGGAGATCTCAAAAGAACAAATCTCATGTAGCTCTCATTTCTCAAATTGAGCCCAAGAAAGTGGATGAAGCTCTGAAGTATTCTCATTGGATTAGTGCTATGAAAGAAGAATTAGATCAGTTTGAAAGAAATAAAGTTTGGGAATTAGTTCCAAAGCCTCAAAATTATTTTGTCGTCGAAACTAAGTGGGTTTTCAGAATCAAATTGAACGAATATGGTCAAGTTGTTCGGAATAAAGCAAGACTGGTGGCCCAAGGTTACTCTCAACAGGAAGGAATCGACTATGATAAAACCTTTGCACCTGTGGTAAGACTTGAATCCATCTGAATTCTACTTGCCTTCGCTGCTCATAAATGATTCAAATTATTTCAAATTGATGTTAAAAGTGCGTTCCTAAATGGTTATATCTCTGAAGAAGTATACGTGAAGCAACCTCCTGGCTTTGCAAATGCCATTTCTCCATACCATGTATACAAGATGACTAAAGCACTATACGGTCTCAAACAAGCTCCTCGAGCATGGTATGAAATGTTAAGTTCTTTTCTTCTAAATCAAGGTTTCAAACGAGGTAATATCGATACAACCCTTTTTATTAAGCAATCCAATTCAGGTAATCTTATTACTCAAATTCATGTAGATGACATTATCTTTGATAGCCCTAACTCTGTTATTTGTGAAGAATTTGCTCTTTCCATGAAAGGAGAATTTGAAATGAGCATGATGGGTGAACTGACCTTCTTCCTTGGACTTCAAATCAAGCAATCCCCTAAAGGGATTTTCATCAGCCAAACCAAATATACCAAGGAGATCATCAAAAAATTTGGGATAGAATATTCTAAGGCTATTGGCACCCCAATGAGTCCAACTACCATGCTAGATGAAGACACCAATGGAAAAATGGTTGATGAAACCATGTATAGAGGGATGATTGGATCTCTACTTTATTTAATCACTAGTCGACCAGATATTATGTTTAGTATATGCAAATGTGCTAGATTTCAGCCGGCTCCTAAGGAATCCCATCTTACTGCTGTTAAACGTATTATTAGATATTTAATTGGTACTCCTGAGTTAGGACTATGGTATGATCACTGTAACAATTTCTCTCTGAGAGGCTTTTCAGATGTTGATTTTGCAGGAGACAAGATTGATAGGAAGAGTACCAGTGGGACATGTCAATTTCTAGGAAATGCATTAGTATCTTGGCACAACAAGAAACAAAATTGTGTTGCACTATCAACAACTGAGGCAGAATACCTAGCTGTTGGAAGCTGTTGTACACAAGTCCTATGTATCATGCACCAACTTCTTGATTATGATTTATCTCTTACTTCAACTCCTATTTTTTGTGACAACACTAGTGCTATCTGCTTATCTAAAAATTCTGTGCATCATTCTAGAGCAAAGCATATAGAAATTAAACATCATTTTATTCGTGATCATGTAGCAAAAGGTGATATTACTTTAGAGTTTATTAGTACTGATTCTCAACTTGCTGATATTTTTACCAAACCTCTTTTGGAAGAAAGATTCTGCATTCTCCGGAAAAACATTAACATTGTGCCAAATTTATAAATTAAATATTTTCTTAAGTGTTTAAATTATTTTACACGCTTTCAAAATATTTTATTTCCTTTATTATCTGTGCTTTAATTACTTTTATGTGGAAGTGCAATTATTACAAGTACCGTCGATCAGTCACTTCTGAACCATCACTTCCGTCTGAACTTGACCCTCCCATTAACCAAGACGCCTCTTTGGTCTTCTCAAACTCCTCGATAAAAAACCTCCATCTCCTATACTACTCTCATTCCCTACCAAACAACACCTCTCACTATGGCCAGAAGAAATCCCTCCTTTGCAACAGACGCAGTCGAAGGTTTCAAAAACATCTCAACACTGAAGAACCTGTGGATGTGGGTCATCCATTGACTCAGATTTTCTCAGAACAGACAACTATAGCAGTGCTTCATCTGAAAATCATCCTATTAGCTAGAAAAAGGCCGGCGAAGATACCCATGGAGCAAACCCCCAAAAAGGCTGCATGCAAGAAGGGCAAGGTGGAACACTTGGAATTTGGTCCTGAAGACAAGCTAATCTTCTATGGCCCCGGTGAAAAGGAAAGGTTTGAGTCCTACAAGTCAAAATATGTGGCTTATGGACGCTCTGTAAAACTCTCTCTTATGAAAAGCCTTCATTGTGATGTGACTGCAATTTTTGATTTTCAGCACCTTTCCCCTTTATTTGACACTCTTGGCAATTCTGTGTATGAAGAACCTGTGCGAATGTTTTATGCAAATATTTTTGTGAATGATAAAGATTATTTGAAATATATGGTTTTAGGGACTAGAATTATTTTGGACTCCTTCCAATTTGAAAAGATTTTTTTCGCCAAGTTTAGTGGGTATGATGTGTTCCAAAATTCTTGGCCCAAAGACTTTGAAGTGTCTTTTGATGAAGCAAAAAGTTTTCTGTCTAATAACCCCCATGACATTGCCCCCAAAAATCTCAAGTTTGAACACCGTGTCTTGGCCCACATGATCTCCACTACCCTCCTTCCCAGATCTGGGTCCTTCAGTTCTTTGTCCACTAGAGATGTCTTTGTCATCTACTGCCTGGTTAATAGTAAACGTCTTGATTAGTTTGTGTGGATTTGTCAATATATGATTGAGAGTATCAGGGATATTTCCTCCTCTGTTGCATTTCTGCCCTATGGTCTTCTTATCTCTCATATTCTGGAAGTTATGAAAGTAGACTTGGCACCTTTTACACCCCAAGCACATCTCCAGTACTTACGATAAGACTGCTTTTTCTATGATGGGGTACACTTTGGGAGATGATGGATGGGTTAAGCGAGCCAAGATTGAAAGTGCTCCAGCTCCTGTTAATGTCCAGACTGATCAACCAGCTTCTCAGTAGACTACCTCTCAGAATCTTCAAGAAATTCAACACTACCTTGATGGAGTCAAGTTGCTACTTGTGGAGATGAGAGAACAAGTAGATAAGATCAGAGATGTCACTAAGGAGACAGGTACAGATGTGACCAAGCTTTGGATAGACATAGGAGTTACAAGGAGACAAGGAACCAGGGCTTTCAACTCCATAAGTGAAAATATGGGCAAACTCGTCAAGGATGTCGAGAATTCCTATGAATCCTTCTGCACCAAAGTGATTAACACCCTCAAATATTTTATGGGACGAAATTAATACCTCTGGTTGTGCTGTTATGACAAACACTTTTTTTTCTTATGCTTATTTTTGTTGGTGGTTGCTTTTAGACAATTTTTTTGGGTCTGTACTAACTAAGCCTCTGCTGAAGACTCTAATACTCTAACCACCTTATTAGTATGTACATTATATTCTATCTTGATCTGTGTTTTTCTCTTTTTTTTTTGATTGATGTCAAAGGGGGATAAAATGTGAACAAACAACTCAGGGGGGGGATATGGGAAAAGCATAATGGAACAACAAAATCTCAGGGAGAAACTACTTAAAAGGGACATATCTTAAATTACTTTGTTTAATCCTTCTTGATTGTCATCATCAAAAAGGGGGAGACTGATAGGTTTAAGTTCAAGTTTCAATGATGACAATATTATCTTATGTTATATTTGCTGGACAAACAAAAAGGAAAGAATGGAGATACTCAGCAAGATTGCTACTGGATTCGAAATAGCATGTAATAATGAAGATTGACTCGTCCTTAATCAAATTGACTCGTCCTCAATCAAGGGAACTATGATTGCCAAACATGGATACTCAGATTGCCAATCATGGATTCTTAAATTACGAAGATCGTCAGTAGTTACTGCGCTCGCGAATTAAGCTACTCCAAGCATAAACAACTCCTTAAATCAAGCTGTGACAAAGAATGTCAGAATCGAATCTGGGCTCTTCAAAGAGAAAGATTTGAAGAGGCACCCCTTGGAGCAAAATCCCTTAATCAAAGATCTTGTGCCTCCGATTTTGTTGATGTCTCAACGACTCTTTTCTCTCCTATAAGAAGGCTGATCCATCAAGAAGAAGACTGCACAACTACGCACATTGTATTCTAAGTCTGTCTACTTATTAGTTTAAACACTATAGTCCTTAGTTATCAGTGTCTCAAAAAATAGGGAGATCTAGAACACAAAAGAGAGTTGTGTCAACTATTTTGAACTCAAGTGTTGATACTGTTCATTGGTGGTGAACGCGATAAAACCATCTGTATTGTAAATTTGTTTAAAGATCTTAAAGGAACCCTTATGACCCAAGAAAAACTGGATGTAAGTACAACAACGGTACCGAACCAGTATAAATCGATGTGTGTTATTTACTTCTCTTTACTGTTTACTATCATTCTGTTATGTGGTCAGTCAACTAATCCTTGTGTTAGTCGATTAATTTTTAAATAGTCAACAATTCACCCCCCTCTTGTCTTTCATAGAAAAGAAAGCATCATTTTTGCATAAATTATCATTATTGGCTTATATGTGCTTTAATATTTTTTATTAGATTTTATCTTGAATGAAACTCTGTCTGAGCTATGGGAAGGAAGAAAAGTAAATTTTTTGTTATCTTATTTCTTTTGGTTGCAACTGTCTTGGTAAGACTTTGACATATTCCTTATTCATTACTACTTACGATTTTATAAAATTCAGAATATTAGTTGTAGAGAAATCTCAACATGCGTGTTTTTCTTTATACTAATAATTTTCTAAGCAAATTGTGAATAAGCATGGAGAACTTACAGTGGATAGCTTGCAATAATCTGCTAATGACACATCACTAGTTGAACTAGACAGCCATGAAGAAGTATTAAACGATTTCTAGCAATGCAAGATTTGTTGAGCGAAGCTGAAAGAATCAAAAGTACGGAAATTCAGTACCAAGCAAAGGAGCTGCAATCATGGATATCTAAAGTCTGATAAGATTGGTAAGGTTGTGAAAATTATGTGTAAACTTGTAGCCCAAGGTTTCACAACAAGAAGGTTTGTTTCTTACTAGAGAATTTTATTAGAACATCATTTTTCATGTGCATATTACAAAGTTTATAAACTATTTTTGTATGGATGTTGAAATATTTTTTAAATGGTTTCAAAATTACATAACATTATTATCTAGCCTCTCTCAGGAATTGAAGGTCTTTTGAATCACATTCTTGTGACCAAGACCAGTTATCATTTGAAATCAATTCATGTTTATCATCTGACGATTATTCTTTCCAAAGATGCATTTACAAGAGTATATTTTTTTTGGTAATACTAACCAAAAGCATGTCAAGCATTTTTAAGCCTCTAGAAAATGATCGATTTGAAAATGAGTATGATGGATAATTAACCTTCATCGTCACATTCCAAATAATGCGAAGTAAGGAGAAAATTAGTAAGTCCAACGATCAAATAAAGTACCAAGGTATGACCGACTCTCTATTCTTATGACAAATATTTCGGTATACCCGATAACATGATATCTCTTTATAGTGCCACAAAAGATTTTTGGTTGACATTCTAAATTATGGATTATTGTATGCAAGAATTAATTGCTTTGATCTAGTAGGATATTTTTAGATGCAAACCTTGCAGGCAACAAAGTGGACTGAAATAGAAAAAAAACGGCATGGAGATTTTTGTTAAATTCTCATTAAAAAGGACAAACTAGAGCATAAGGCATAACACGTGTCATTAGATTTCTTGTGTCAGAAAGTATTTTGAAAATCTGCCCGGAGGACATTGACCATCCTCTTGCAGATATTTTCTCACATTTACGAAAGAAGTTGGTATCGTAATGATATCCTCGTGTATCCTTTTTGGTAAAAATGATTCATTATCATCTTACCTATTTTGTGTTTATCATTTATGTGATTTCAAGTCTATGATAGCATGTCTGTGGTTCGATTCTATAAGAATTATTTTCAATAGATTCAAAATTGTGTCGTCCTGCTCTACGTTATTAGATGTCTAATAATTCTCTTTAAATATTTAAAATTATTTTTGGTTGACCTAAAATTACATACAATTTCTCGTGCTTCGTATGGTCAACAATGATATGATTACTCAAAAGTTTTTCCAACTGAATCAAACCTTTGGTATTGATTGCTTAGTGTTTATTATACTTGTCGTTAGTTTTACTTTAAAATGGATGAGTTAATGGATTGTGCATTTATCTAATTGAGAGATTCTTGAAATATAAATTTTATTTTTTTGTTTAAATAAATTGAGCGTACGCTTTATTATTGGTTCTAGTAATTTATATCCGATTCTACCCTTTTGATGATGACAAAAGGGGAAGAAAATAATGTGTACAAAAGTTCGAAAACTCAGGTAGAATGTATGGAGACAAAGGGAGCATAGCTGAGAAATGCATAGAGCGAGGGGGAGTTCACACTTGATGTACTACATGCATTTCGAGAAGATGACTTCAGGGAAGTAATCAGTTTATCTAGCTTATCCCAAGAGTGTCTTTCATTAAGTCTTTGATTAAATTTTCTTATTTTGTACTTGGTTTGCCATCATAAAAAAGAGGGAGATTGTTAGCTTCAAGGTTTCACGTATTTATTTTGATGATAACAAACTAACATACTTAATAATCAAAGAATATTTACTTGTGGTAATCTTATTTTTGTAGAGGTTTATTCAAGAAAAAAGATGCTGGTAAAGATCCAAACAAATATGAGAAAGAGAATATCATGTGAAAAATTTATCAAAGAAGATTATTTTCAAAGATTTAATCTCCAAGCATCGTTGAAGGAATAATATTTGAAAGTCAAATTTCAAATATTGAATGGCTTACTACAACATCAGAAGAAGAATCTACAGAAATTATGTTTGAAAGAAAAGTTGTTAAAATCATGGAGAAGATCTATTATTTTGTGGAAGGAAGATACTATATGAAAGAGATACTACAAGGCCAAGGAAGAATATATTCTTTATAGAAAGAAAATTTATTATGGGGTATAGTATATTCTATATTATGGAAAGAGATTATTTTTCAAGATCAAAGAAGGAGTCAAAGATATATTGAGATCTATCAAAAGGAAAATTATTTCCATAATTATGAAAATAATAAATGGTTATTGAGATCTTCATATTGAAGACAAAAATCAAGAGTACGAGAAATCTACCATAAGTAGAAGAGTACGAGAATATTTTAGCAATCAGAAAAAGGTTATAGAATATCTATTTACAAAGTGATACAGAAAGTGATACATCGTATGTGATCAAGGAAGAATGAAGTTGTAGGAAGAAAAGAGTCTGAAGAGTTTACAAGGCAACGAAGTTGTCCGAAGGAAACTGTGCTACAAGGAAAGAAATATTTTTCACTATAAAAAGAGCAGATATGCACTACGAAGCAAATAAATTGGTCTAGTGAAGAAGGAAAGAAAAGCATGTTGAAAATCTACAAGAAAGGAAGATTGAAGATTGATCTTTGATTATATAAAGATTATTATATATCTGGACAAGAATTATGAAAAGTCAATCATGGGTTTTTAAATAGCACATGGAGAAAGATCTAGCAGGAGCTTACAAAGAAAATATTGTTATGAAAAGAATGATATAATCAAGGTCCAAGATTGTGGAATTATAATGGAAATGATCTCAAATCTATACGGGATCATTTAAGGTGCAAGATCCAAAGATAATTCCTTGAATTATTTAAAAGCAATAGCTCTTTATGGAAATATCTTTTTGGTCATCTAATCATCTTTAGATACAAAAGGCAAATGAACATGAACAAGGAAGTGCGAGCTGTCAGAAACAAAGAATGAACCGTTAGAGAAGATATCAATTTGTACAAATCAAGCATGACACAGGATCACAAAAATACTACTCCATTTATGAAGTATAACACCTAGAAGGATCGAAGATAGTATAAGAAGGAGCGATCAAAGACGGGAAAATTTATGCAACCTTATGTACAATTGTCTACCCAACTACAAGTTCTTTATTCTACTCTTAAAAAGCATTTAATTCACTTTTAGATTTACTGTGTACACAAAAGAGAGAAGAGACACAGAAAAATATTGGAGAGGCAGTGTGTCGGAGAAGTTGTGTCATTGTTCGTTTCTTTGGTTAGCGAGTGAAAACTAAAGGGTCGTTGTTGGTGAGCGAGTGAAAACCAACCTTTGTTTGTTGTTGGTGAGCGAGTGAAAATCAATCCTGAAAATGTTGGTAGTGAACGTTGAAAATCACACAAGTTGTACTTAACCCAAGATACAAAGAACTCAAGAGATAACATCCTTGCAACCCAAAGAGACTAGATTAGGATACCACATTAATTCCAAACCAATTTAAAAATTTTGGTGTCATTTATTTTATTGCTCTCATATTTTATTATACATCTTTGCTGTTTGTTGTGAATAGTACATGTATAAATTAAATTACTAACAATTTTGATGCAGACATTGACTAGAAAGTTAAAGAAGGCTATAATTCACCTCTGTACTTTCAGTTTTGAATAGTAGTTGTCGTATGACTATGAGCAAAGTAAAGGTCGGAGGCAAGAGAAAACCATTGTTTGGATACTTATTAATTAATTTTAAGGTTATCAAGGATTTTACAGAAAACCATTCTTGACTTTTTCATCACTCTGTCTTGCAGGTTTTGCAATGAAGCAAGAATACTTTGACGAAGTAAATAATGACTACCTTAACTAAATAAACTCATTAATCGGATTAATTCAACTTCCTTAGTACATGAATTTTTTTATTTCCAGGACACTTAATCAAAAAATATCTCATTCATCCGACCACAATAGTACGAATGGCTACCTTTATTATATAGAGTATAGACCTCCTATTTAGTAACATTCAAACTTCCTTCTAGATAAAGGAATATCATAAATAACCCCGGGGGCGGATTTAGGGGGCGGAACGGGGTTCATTTGAACCTCATTCGTGGAAAAATTACACTGTATATATAAGGCAAAATCTGTTTTTTACCTCTATATGTTAAATTTTGAACCCCTTAACACAACTCAGAAGTGTAGTTTAATGGTCAAAGAGGTTCAAAACTTTGATAAAAGTCATAGATTCAATTCTCACTAGCTACAAAAACTATTTTTTGAATCCCTTTCATGAAAATCCTGTCTCCGCCACGGTAACCCCACATGTGTAGATAAAATTTAACGGCATTAAATTCTAGCACATTTTGATCTCAACGCCATCCTTTTTGGTTTTTACCATTATGTCCCCTGACAAATTTAACTTTTCATTGAAGAAGAAAATAAATGCAACTAGACAAACAACCATTTGGCGAAACACATATAATTTTTGAATCTTCAGCTACAAGTTAATACAGATGGTAAAAATGTAAGTTATCTTATGCAAATTAAAAATCGAATAACAGCTTACTCATAGAATTGCTAATTTGTTTCTTATTGTTCATGTTAATTGGCTGGACTCAGCCATTGTTAACTTCATTAATGTTAAAAATTGACTCTATTAAAGTCAAAATCTTTATTACAGTTAGTACAATTGGCCTCCTTTTTTATTTAAGATTATGTAGATCATTGGCAACTAAATTGATCAAAAATTCATCCTAAAATTTGACGTTTTGACAATAAAATAACCTAAGCTTGCTTAGATATATTTTAAGCACCATAATTCATCCTCTTTTACCATAATATTGGTAATAAAAAGGCCTTTTAATAAATTTTGGTTTTAATAAAAAAGGCTTTTATTTACAATGCTTTGAACTATAATATATATATAAATAATTAAATATTCTACGAAAATAATACAACATATTTATATTTAGTCGATACATTGTCATAAAGAGACGTAGTGGTACGGTAGTACTTACAAAAGAAGGATGAAGGATGATTCATCGATGGAACTCGTACACGGCAAATCTCGGGCGAGTTCAACTGAATCCACTACTTATAGATATCCAAAAAAGTTAAAATATAAATATATAATAGATCACAAGCACTTAACTTTAAATCTTGAATTTTCGTGTATGATTAAAATTTTGGATCCGCATCTGATACATGTCTGTCTCTGTTGCTCCATTGAGGTCTCATTCTTGGAGAAACTGCCACTACTGAATTCTTCACACAACAGGGCTTAGGCTTAATCCTCCATGGAAAAAACATGTCAAGCCCACATGATGCTGCCTTGGGCAATTTGTTACTACCAATTTCTTCATCTTCTAATAAATTCTTCCTATTATTTTCCAAAGCAGATGAAATAGCTAGTTCCTTTGCATCTTGAAGAAATCTCTGAATAATGAAATTTGGTACGGATGGCCTATTATTAGTACTACTCCAATCATACGAATCCTCGATATTTGTTGAAGTATTTGATTCTCTATGTTCAGTTTCGACCATGTCTTGTGTCGACTCCCCCAATGAAAAAACATCAAGAGCATCTGAGAAAACATCATGCATATGGTTGTCATTTCTAACATAATTTTCGTCCTCGTTGTCAATATAGACCTCATCGTAGACTTTAGTACTTGTCGTTATAGCTTCTTTTCTTGTATGCCACATGCAGGGTGGTAATTTTGGAGGTGGTAAAAAATCAATATTTGTTACCATTTCCTTTGGTTTTCCAGGAGTTTGCTCCCAAGAGAAAGGAACTCTGTTAAAAATTTCCAATGAAAGTTGAGGTGACAATGGCTTTTCACTAGGACGCCTAGTTGACAAGAGAGGAGCACTCAAATCTAATTTTCCTAAGCATTTTTCTACTTGTTTTTCTTCCATGCATGTACGTTTTAAGATGTCAAGATGCTACTACAGCTATAAGAATGAAGATAAGTTGAACATTTGTGTAAGTATGGTTAAAAAGTTTATAGTAGTTGTCATAACTGTCAATAGTTGGAGCTATGGGTTTCTCGTGGAGTTAGAGCTAAAAAAAGTGCAACTTTTATTTGGTCACGAAACATTTGTATGCCGCATATGCCTTCCAACTGTGATTTTATGTTATGGCCAGAATATCTTTCTAGTACGAATATTTAGTTTCATTAATTAAACGGTGGTGGATATAACATATGTTTGCAAGCCAACCTAGCATTTTTCATATCGATTCTCTATATATTTCTGTAGACTCTATGTATGAGGTAAAATTGATGAATGATAAGTGGATGCTCGCCAAGATGACATGTAGCAATAACAACAGGTGGAATGTGAATCGGAAAATAGCTGACACCGATTACGAACATGTGACCTGGTGTTGTGTGAGTTCCGATGACGTTGGAACCAGAGACGAAAGTTTGAAAACAAGATATCAAGATGGGTCTTTACTCATATTAAAGAAGAGCTTGATTTGGGGATCTTGTCTCCCGAATTGAGCTATAAATAGAAGAATTTATACTCATTGTAGACACGAAATATCTGTACGCAAAAAAGGTTAAACTGATTCTTATTTTATCAACAACATTCTTTATTTCTGATCTATACATTGTTCTTATTATTGCTCCCGGAGAAGCTCATATCACCATGATGCTTGTATTTTTTTAAAGTTGCTTTAATTAATTTATTTTTGTTCTTAGTTATTTTATTTTCTATGATCAAATTAATTCACGTGTCTATAAACAACGTTACAAATTCAACTATACCATTTTACGTGTAAATACTCTAGCTATATATCCAACCCTAATCACCAGAGTAATATTATTTCTGTGAAAAGTATAGGACTTTTTTTTAAGGTAGTAATTTAAAGATTAATTGCATATTCCTGCAAGATGTCACATATTCACCTTGAAAATTCAAAAACTACGCACTAGCTTCCCAAAATTATCCTTTATTTTGTATCTAAATATAATCAAGACAAGTAGACTGCTCGTTATAACATGTTGTCTGCTTCATTTTCTAAGCAGAGTTACATTTACCATGAGCAACTATCTCTTTGATGACTTGATTGTATAATTATTTTTAAACCGTCAGTCAGTGCGTAAAAGTTAAACTCATTAAAATTTATGATGACACTACATAGAGGTGAACATCCACTCCTGGAAAAAAGAAGAAAAAAGAGAGCAACAAGAGAGAACAAAGAAGAAAAGAAGGAAAGTAATGAAATTAAGAAAAAGAGACATAAGAAACTGATAGTCTCAATTTTCACCTGAATCCTTTCATAACTTAATGCCATGGAAAACTATCAGAAGTTTGAAGTATGTAAGAGTCTCTCAGCACACCAGGAATTATCTCAACAAAGTTTACACATTCATTGAAAGCTGCAATTTTTATGTAAAAATTCTTCAGTTTCGAAGATACATTGTAGAACTGTCTTTGCGGTAGGACAAAGACAAAAAAAAAAAAGTATCTGAAGTACTCTAATCTATCAAATTCACAAATACTTCACTATGGTTGACCAAAAAATTTATGTACAGTTGGTTCACTCATTCTCTTCAGTAGCTCTCCCCTTTCGAGATTTTGATTTCTAATGTTGCAATTGAGTATGCATAATGGCCATCGCAAATCTAGTTTGATATCTATATGACAAAAAATTTAGAACTCTGAGCACATAGTATGCGTTGGCCCTGTGTGTACCATAAAAAATTTAGGCACTGGCTCCCAAAAAACAATCATGAAGAAGAAGCTCCATATGGATTCTTGCTTCTTCACGTTGGTAGTTGTTCTTTAGCTCGTTGCTGTACTTTCTGATAGAGTTCAAGTGTATCTGCATGGCTGGAGTCGAGACACAGAGCTGCCTCACAGTCTCGAATAGCAGATGTGAGGTCACCCATTGAGTCATGAAATGCTGCTCGAAGATGGAGTACTTGTAAGTCTGGCTTGAAAGAAATTGCCTTTGTTAGCTCCGCTATAGCCTCGGTTTCCTTATGGTCATCCATCAGAACTGAAGACAAGATATTCCAGAATTACTTTCTCAGTTAGAAACTTGTAGTGTCGTACATTATTAAAACACATTAGGACATAAGGTCTGCAATAAGTGAGATGCAAAATGGGCGAGGGGAAGGCAGACACAACGCATAGGATTGGGCCTTTGTTAGAGAAAAATATTTCATGTTATGTACTAATCCATGTTCAACAAACTACTCTTCCACTTCCAGGTCAGTTCACTAAGCTGAATGGCCTAGAGTCTAGGTGTTACAAAACATTTTACAACCTAAGGGCAGAATAATGCCAAGATGAAAGAAGAGAGGGACTGAGTTCAACTATCGTAATCTCAGACAAGTTAACCAAGGAAATGTGAGGACTTATTTTTCCATGGTGCTCTTTCCACTGTTAAAAAGGCTTGATCAGATCATTTTGCATTTTTTTAAGGCCATTGAATACCAAAAAACTCAGAGATGCATAAAGGTCTTGTTCCACCAACCAAATAGATATGATAGTTGGGACATCAATTCCTATATACTGATGCCCTAAAAAACAAAAAATAAAGAAAAGGTGACATTTTAAGACAGTAGTTAGAAATTCAAGCAAAAGAGCCTCTAATAGCTCCTCCGATAAGAAACAAACAGATGAATTAGATGCGGCGTGTCCTAAGGAGAGTAGCATGATGATGATATGAATTAAGCTTAAAGAAAGAAGTGAGGATTCATATTGCCGATCCCAAGGCATAGTTGTCGTAGTTGTTGTGTCCTTAGGAGAGTAACTACTCAATTCTTCGGGAATTGTAAGTGTAGGACATTATGTAAGTACAATTTACCCCAGCTTTTGATAATTAAGGGGCACAACTGAAAAGAGGTTCAGCTCATTTTTTTTGCACAAATATACTATAATATATCAGTTAAAGTGCAGAGTCACTTTTATCCTGACTGCTGTTATGCAGTTTTACACAATACGTTCAAACGACAATAATTTACGAACTGCTGTTATACAGGTTTACGAATGCTTGGATGCAGTTGCCAGTCCTTCAACGGAAAGCATTCTTTCCAAGCATGAATCTTCTTCCAAATTGGTCTAGAATTAGAACCTTGAAATACAAGTAAAAAATATCATGATTCATTAAATTACTAGACTAATTTTACTTCTGTTACCACCACTTATGTCCACCCTGTGGGCCCTGAGACTTGGTTGGACAAGAAAAGTTCAAGTGAATTGGCAAAATACATAAGTAGCTACCTGAACTATACATCAAATCCATGTTACACACTTTTCGAGAATGAAAATCACCTTATACACCAAACCTTTCTAAAGTGTGTCTAAGACACACTACCTTTGCTACGTCGCGCGTGTGTGACAAAAAGATAAACGCGTGAACCCTTAAAAAAAATTCCCAATCTGTTGAAGTGCCACGTGTCAAAAATTTATATCTTTTTTTCTTCTCTTTTTTAATTAATGGGCCCTCATAACCCCACCCTTTCCCTTCACTTTAACCCACTCCCCTCCCTGTTCTTCTTCACCAGAACCCATCATAATTTAGTAGTAACAAAAAAGGGACACAGATTAAATGCGGAAGAGTATTAATTTGGTGGTTGAGGGATATCGGAGATGAGCCAAAAGAAGCGGAGATTTGACTGACTCTTAATTTGTTACTTACGGACCATTTTTGTGAAGTTGTTCTTCGTTTGCTTGCGCTTTCATCACTGGGTTTGGTTGCTTATTTCCATTGAATAATGCCATGGATTCTGACCATAATCAACTACCAAAACACCAAGATTTTTTTTTTGTTTATCAGAGAAGATGACCGCGAACTGAGCAGCCATGGCTGGCCATAACCAACTTTAATGGAGTTTAGAGTTTTGCATACTATTTCATGTATTAGATTTGAATCTGGACTCACAAACTTGTGACTAATGTATTTGGGTTCCTAATTTTGGTTTGTAACCGGAAGGTGATAATTTTGGGTTTTCCTGTGGTTGTCGGCGTTAATGGAGATAAGGTGGAGAAGAGAGAGATGAACGGGAGAAAATTTAAGGAGTATACTTGTAATTTGACATTATTTTATTTTAATTGAATTAATGACACGTGGCACTATATTATTGGTGCGTGACGTGCGTCACTTTTTCTGAGATGCTTAAATATAAAAGTGGTGCGTATTAGACACACTATGGAAAGGTTGAGTATGTAAGGTTATTTTCATCAAAAAGTGTGTAACAGGGATTTCGTCCACATAGTTAAGGGTAACTTATGTATTTTGCCAACTCACTTCAAAAGAACAATCACATAATGCCCATGGCAATCATGAGCATATATGATGCCGAAGCATGTTTGGTACCATTTGATGATCTTTTAGACATTATAAGCATGTTGAAGGAGAGGACTCGTGGAGTTTGGTTAAACCTCATCAGAACCCGAGGAAACACAATCAATTACTCTGTACTCAACTAGTATGGCATGAGAATAAGCCAAGTGTAACTTACCAGCTGCTCTGTATCTGTATGGGTATGTTCGGAGGGGATCTAACTTTGTTGCCATACCAAGGTCACTTTTAGCCATTTCACGATCACAGTATTCCGAGCGCTTCTCATAAGCAGATGCATTATATTTTGCCTTCTCAATCAACTTTGTCATCTCATCATATGCTAATTTCCTCTGATCTTTTAGATGGTAAACACGTGCCAGACCCTGATGGGCTCGTGTATGCTTAATATTCAGGGCATTTGTGTAGCAATCAATTGCATTATCTAGCTTATCAACATCTACATAGACACTTGCTAGATTACTGAGAGCCTGCAGTATGCATTTTAGTTTTCAAGTAAATCTCTTGTTCCTCAAATTCATGCATTAGTATCTTACTGAAAAGAACACTCACCTGGCCTTTCCGAAGACCATCCGAGGGGCACCTAAGAGCTTCCTCAAGCAGTTGTATAACATACAATGAAGATTCAGAATCAGGACTTGTTTCTGATAACACATATGCTTTTAGGAAAAAGGCTTCAAATGATCTCTGGATTGAGATTGATTCTTCAGCTTTAGCAATTGCTTCTTCACGATAACCTGTGTCATATAATATCCATCCTTCATAGACTAGCCTTTCATGCTCAGAGGTTGCTTGGTTTCGTGCTTCTCTCAAACTACGCATTGCTGCCTTGTGGCTGTTTAATCTGTAAACAAGTGCAAATCAGTCCCAGGGAGCGTAAAGAGAAACTACTCGATACACCTCCCAGGTATTCACATTCAGCTTCTCAAGTATGAGACGGGGAGTTAACCATCTAACTTATACAATCACTCATAGATTTCCATTTTCCTGGACAAAAGTATCTCACTGAGGAAAACTAGATAGTATTGATATTATGCAGTTTATCAATGGCTTTAAGCCCCTAGAGCTTAAAATTCTTTAAAGTGGCTGAAAGGAAATAGTACAGCACATAAAGATGAATTGGACCAAACATGATTGTCAACAACAGAGAAACTAAAATGTATGTAAATAAAAAATGCATACCGTAGAAGCAGGAGAGATTGCCGGAAGCGTAAGAGACTCTTCCCTGGGTCGTTGGCTAACATATGATGGACAACCGCTAAGGAGCCAATATCATCTACAGAAGACCATCGGTCATATAGTTGCATCCAGCAGTCAGCCTGACTGCACGGCTGAACATTATGACTTAGAATCTCTACCAAATGTTTTCCTTGCAACTTCCCATGGAACATCATGTAACGGGGATTTAAAGTCAAGAGTGCCCTTACATCCCTTAAAGCTCCTTCATAGTCCTCCAACACAATTAAAAACCAAGCACGAAGCTCTAGGCAGTCTGGAGATATCTTAAAGCCAAGTATCCTGTTAATCTCAGAAATAGCTCGACCAAGTCTATTCTCCTCTGCCATTGAAACAGCTCTGTACTTGTATGGATAGGAAAGAGTTGGATCCAGTTCAGTAGCTGTACTCAAATCCATTGTCTTTTCTTTTCCCTGACAATACATTGATCGCTCCTGATACATCCACCCAGAAGGTGTATAATCAGATACGAGGGAGTTCATCAACTTATATGCCTTGTACATATGGCCGCGCTTGTACTTGGATCTGGCAATTCCCACTAAGGAATAAACATGACCAGCTTCAACAGCAGCCTCAAACCATTTCTGCGCATCCTTGTACTCTTTTCTTTCAAGCATCACACAACCTAATTGGTGGAACGCTAGTTGCTTCTGCCAGCCCTCACTTGCACATTCTCCCATCCTTTCCAACAGCATAACCGTTGTATTCGATTTCAAGTCATCCTCCATAGCTGATTGGCTCAGAAAATAGTACAGAAAAAAGGAAGCATGTCCTATGTAAGCTAATCTGTCTTTACCTTCTGAACTGCAGAAGAGCCTTGACACGTTTGGATTGTGCATTGAATTTGGAAGTTCCCTTAAAAATACCTGTAAACATGCTGCCACTAGAAGATATGCATTCCCCTCCAGCCCATATTCAAAAAGCAACATAGCAGTATCCATGTCAAATACCAAAGATGCTAAATACGCATCACAAACAGACTTCATCCCATCGCAACAAAACTTGTTGGCTAATGACAGGAGCTCTAGGACAATGTCTGGGTCGAAAGAGTCCACACTTTTTGTTCTACTAAACATCTCAGCAGCTTTCATCGCCTTTGCGGAAATATCATTTTTTGAAAAATTTATTTTCTCCCTTCGCGAGTCAATGAAGCTACCATACAACATAGCTTCAAATGGCCTAGAAAGTGATGCTATGTTAAATCTCCTACACCTGATCTCATCATCTCCAATGCAAAATGACATGTCAAAATCCTCATCCTCCTCATCGCCACGACTCAATGAAGTGGAGCATTCTTCATCCATGTAAATTTCAGTATCCTCATCTTTTCTCATACCCCTGTCACACATACAAGGATCAGTAGCTGATTCAGGATTATACCCCGCCACCAAAGCACTGACCGGGCATTCCATGTTTCGGCCACAACAATCCATGGCCGATACACCAATCAACTCGTCCTCCCTTCGTTCAAACCTCAGCCAGGCGGAAAGAACAACCTTGGAATGCACATCAACGGCGTGTAGCCTAGCTGACATAAGGCACCTCCTAAACAATTTAGGATCCGGTAAGCCCCTAAATATGGCACATTGCTCAAGATACATCCTTGACTTATCAAACTGAGCACAACCCTCCATCCTACAGTACACATCAGCTAATGTCTCCACAAAGTTCATAGGTTTGAGACAAAACTCAATCTGGGGCTCAAGTTGATCCGTTTTTGGTAGGCCATAACTGGCAAAGGCTTCAGCTAAAACAACCGAATTAACCTCATCTTTTGATTGAACAGCTTGAAAATTACTATTGGATCTAGACCTAATAGAATTTTTTGACAACAGGTTTTGTAAAAACTTCTCACCTACACCCCCACCCCCACCATCAATAGACTGATTAAGGGCATAAACTTGTGTTCCCTTACACCCTTCCATCATCTTCAAACTACGCATTGTTGTAAAAATGTTATGTTGCATATTCCCTAAAATTCAAGATTCTCCACCAATATAAACATAAATATTCTAACAAAAATTTTACACACACAAAAAGACTCCGAATTCAAGATTCTCCACCTATATAAACATGAAAAAAATTCTAACCAAAATATCACACGCAATAAAGATCACAACTTTACAAAGAAATCTCACCTGCAAACACCACCCTTTTAGGTAAACAAGAAAGAACAAAAAAATGAAGAAATAATACAAAAATAATGGTGCTGCAGGCTATTTTGGGGACTAACAATAATGGGTCCTTATTATTATTTTTCTATTTCCTTCCAAAACCTCACCTTTTTCTGGGGAAAAAAAAAAACGAAAAAATCGAGTCTTGGTGGGTTTTATTTCAATTACTTTACCTGATGAAGAAGATATAACGAACTCAACAAACTAATTCTTTGTGATAGATAATCAATCATACGTGTGTTTACAGTGTAACAATAGGTTTGGTTTTTGTATAGAGAAATGGGTAATGGGTATATGTAAAAATCCGTTAAAATTGGAGAGCCGCTGAAAGAGGAATGTTGTATTTCAGCGCGCCATCTTTTCCGACAATACCCGTTTTAACCGACCCGTACCTGTTTGGCTTGTCGGATGAGTTCATTATTGGCGCGTGATCTGAGACGTGATTCCTTTATTGGAGAATTAGGAATAATAGCACTTTTGGTTCCTCCGTTATTGATAAATTCTGTTTTTAGTCCTCCTAATATATGATTCAACATATTGAAATTTTAAATAATTAAAATGTGTACTTTTGGTCCATTTATATAGAGAATATGTTTTTTAAAATTATTTTTAGAAACATATTAAAACAAATATAGAGCAACAATCCCTAAGATAATAAATGAGTAATTAACGCGTAAAACAACAATAATTCTAATAATATGTGAATATTCACAATCAAAAGGATCAAATGTGCATATTTGAATTAATTAAAGGTTAAACGTATTTAGTCAAATATCACATGGAGTACATATTAAATAAGTTAGAGGCAAATGCTCTATGTTCGGACAACATTATGTATGTACTCTTTGTTAGACGAGGTTGAATAAGAATTTATTTTGGTTGGCTCTGAATATAAACTTCAACATAGCTAATAAAAGGTTCAATTGATTATTTTTTTTTAAAATTCTTTGCTGCTCTGAATATCTAATATGGCATTCCGCTGAACATATTAAATTGTACATTACTAATATTCATATACCGGTCTTATTCATTATTATTTACTGTGTAAAAATAGTTATTATTCGTTGCATAGTTTTTGTATAATTGATTTGTGAAACAAATGATCCACAAGTGAATGTGCAGGAATGGAGGACAAGCGTAGTTCTTTCTTTATTTTTTCACGAGAATATTATCAAAAGAGAAAAAAGGGGAATGCGAGCGGGAATTGGAGGATAATGTATAATGATTGATGATTGGATGGTAAATGGAAGATGAAGTGTCATATTGATATATTTTTTTTTTAAGCAATCCACTAGGCAGTGCCTAGGGCTAGTATTTATTTATATATATTAAAATAAAACAGAGTATCATGTCGTCTTGCGAGGTGCAAAACCATAATTTATGCCTACTACATAGATCCTATTATCAAGTTTGTGAATGAGACTCCCAAACTTGATATTACACACTGATATACTAATAGTATGAACACTACTATCTAACGATTGCATAAAACTATCCAAGAAACTGTAAAATTTGTTGTCCAAAGGTTCACTCAAACTATGTTGCTCCTTCCTTGTGTAGTTCATATCCATTGCTTGAATTAACTTCCATATCTTAATGGTCGTGGCTATTAGTTGCATGCTACACTGTCAAACCCCATAACCTGTGTTTTCTGTACATTGTCGTTCAACATTTCAGCCTGATTTTCTTTTGCTTGCATTGAAGTGTAACTATTTGATGTGCTTGATGATATAATTGTCTTGGATTCTTGATATCTATCCTTACTTCCTTCCAGACGTTACTGCCTCGCCCCAGCAGTGTTGATGAATCGTTGTGTGTAGCAGCTGAGCTTTCAGCTAATGTCCTTTTTCTTACTGCATTATCCCCAGTGTGCTGTTGTGGCTCTATGGTTTCTGATTTCGAATAAAAAACAGTCATTGTGTTGATTGACTCTCGCATTGTCCAGTATCCTTTTTTCATACTTGTGCATGCCACCTTTCCTTCTTCAAGGAAATGAGTACATTGTACTAATACCACCCATTGAAGTCGTATTGAATGGCAACACATGAGTACACTACTGTTTCCTGCAAAAAAGAACACTAAGTTAGTGAAAAGCATGATTACCTTGTACTCGTCCCAAAGGATTTGTACAACGTAACCAGATGTGATCCCCAAGTTTCTAAACCAGCTTTTCATCCTGTTATCATTATTGAATTGTTGCTGACTCCTCTGTCCATCTATCCCTGTTCATTCCAGCTTCATGAACTGTGAATACAACACTGTCCAGTTCTCTTTCATGTCTTTTTCTCCAGTTTGTTCCCATCCTCTTTATTTTCTTTTGTACTGTGATACTGTCTGGTTTTAATGTCAAATAGAAGTCCATTTGAGCATATAAACTAAGCATCTTCAATTCCTGCCCAATTCTCTTAAGTGTTCTGAGCATATTTTCCATCAGTGCAGTGTTCCCATTCCAGCTCTGCCCAATTCTCTTATATTTTCTGGGCTTGTTACTGCTGACCCTTCTTCCCATGATATTCCATGCTACTAAGATATTTTCTAGATCTAAGGTCCTTCCTTTGGAATGAATGCAGAGCATTGATACCACCACTTGGAGATCCCTTTCGAAATAGAACAATATCTCAGTTATTGTACCTGCAAAACAACAAACCATGTTAATAAACCAATGGATCACCATGCTCTCTTCAATATTGATTTGAGCATGATGATATACTGCATTGTTCCTCCTAATCCAGTTAACTCCTCTTCTTCACTCATCAGTTCTTTGCAACCCTTACTCGCAAATATGGGCTTTGCA
>ML385677.1:36657-69397 GCA_005239525.1 Nicotiana knightiana | reverse complement strand
GCTTCCGCACAACGATGCTCTGGTAATATCTTTACTTATTTATGACACTAACGTAAAAAGAGTATTGATTGATCCAAACAGTTCAGTCAATATCATTTTGCTAAGAGTTGTGGAAGAAATGCTACAGGGGAATCAAGTAATCCCAAAATCACGAGCCATATCAGGGTTTGATAACTCTACGGTTATAACAAAAGGAGAAATTGAGCTTAGCACTTATGCTGAGGGGGTGATCAAAAGTGCCAGGTTCCAAGTCATCGATACTGACATGGCTTATAACGTGATCATTGGAAGGCCATGGATCCACGACATGAAAGCGATACCCTCCACATTGCATCAGGTAATTAAATTCCCCTATGAATGGGGGATTCAACAAATCAAAGGAGATCATCAGACCGCAAGAAATATAAACTACGTGGTACACTACAACAAGAAAATAGAGGTGGAAGAATTACGAGATAAGGGAATCTCCCAAGCAGGTAACACAACCCAAACATGCATGGAAGAAATTACTACCCAAATAGGTACGAACGGTATTATTGCTGAAACACGTACGAAAGAAAATACTTACGAGAAGGAAAATCAAGTTACCACGAAAGGTGTATTATACCACACAGATACAGATTCCAGACCGGATGCCATTCGTGAACCGGAGGATGATGAGCATATCAAAACAACTACGGAGGAGCTTGTAGCTGTTCCATTATCTGAACAAAAGCCTAAGCAGAAAGTGTATATAGGCACGAGTCTAGGTCCCGCTCGAAGAGGTAAATTTAATTGATTATTTAAAGGCTAACACAGACCGCTTTGCATGGTCCCACTCAGATATGACAGGCATCCCACTAGAAGTGATGACTCATAAACTAAATGAAGATCTATCCTTCGTACCTGTTAAGCAGAAGAAAAGAAAGCAAGGACCATTCAAGAACCAAGTGATCGACGAAGAGGTACAGAAACTCTTGAAGATTGGTTCGATACGAGAGGTAACGTACCCTAACTGGCTAGCAAACACCGTGGTAGTACCTAAAAAGAATGGCAAGTGGAGAGTATGCGTAGATTATACTGACTTAAATAAAGCATGCCCCAAAGATTCATTCACATTGCCACATATAAATCAAATGATTGATGCCACAACAGGTCATGAATTATTGAGCTTCTTAGATGCATATTCTGGTTATAATCAGATTAAAATGAATCCCTCAGATGAGGAAAAAACTTCCTTCATTACAAACAGGGGGACTTACTGTTATAAAGTTATGCCTTTTGGCTTAAAAAACGCTGGAGCCACCTATCAAAGGTTAGTGACTAAAATGTTCCAAGAACATCTTGGAAGGACGATGGAAGTCTATATTGATGATATGTTAGTAAAATCAACACAAGCACAAGACTATTTCTAGCATCTCTCTACTGCTTTTGATATTTTACGCAGGTATACTATGAAGTTAAATCCAGAGAAATGCGCTTTTGGAGTGCAATCGGGTACATTTTTGGGTTTCCTTGTATCAAACAGAGGAATAGAAGTAAATCCTGCTCAAATTAAATCTATAGAGGAAATACCTGATATTTTAACAAATAAAAAGGAAGTTCAAAGAATGACAGGGAGAATAGCAGCTTTGGGTAGGTTTATTTCTAAATCTTCCGAAAAAAGTTTCAAATTCTTCTCAGTTCTCAAAAAGCAGAATCAGTTCGAATGGACTGAAGAATGTCAGCAAGCCCTCAAGAATCTGAAGATTTATCTATCGAAACCACCACTGCTTTCAAAGCCAAAAGAAGGGGAAAGATTGTACATCTACCTGGCTGTCTCAGAAATTGCTGTAAGTGCAGTATTGGTAAGAGAAGAAAAAGGTAAACAATCACTTGTCTATTATGTAAGTAAAACTTTGTTAGATGCTGAGACAAGATATCCACATATGGAAAAGTTAGCCGTAGCTTTAATAATGGCATCTAGAAAATTACGAACCTATTTTCAATGCCACCCAATCACCGTTGTGACCTCATATCCTTTAAGAAATATTATGCATAAATCGGAATTGTCGGGAAGATTAGCCAATTGGGCCATAGAATTAAGTGAGCATGAAATAATCTATCAGCCTAGGACTGGAATTAAGTCTCAAATACTTGTCNCATAATCTTGATATCACCCACGGGTGAAAAGACACGGCAAGCTATCAAGTGTTATCTTATAACTAACAATGAAGTAGAGTACGAAGCTGTTATTGCAGGGCTTGAACTCGCACGGGAGCTCTCAATCGAGAAAATTGTGATCAACAGTGACTCCCAACTGGTAGTAAATCAGATACAGGGGACTTGCATCGCTCGAGAGACTAGAATGCAACAATATCTTGAAAAAGCACAAGAGCTCGTGAGACAATTCAAAACATGGAAGGTAATGCAAATAACTAGAGAGGAAAATGCATAAGCAGATGCACTAGATAACCTCGCAGCAGTCAAGAAGTAACGAAAAAAGACAATACAATTGTCGTTCAACTATTTCATTCAATAATAGACCAGGACAGGAATGAGGTAACTTTCAACAACCTAACCTAGGACTGGAGAAACGAAATTCTTAATTTTTTGCAGAATGGCACCGTACCTGAAGATAGGAAAGCAGCTCAAGCACTTCACCGCAAAGCTGCACGGTACTTCTTTATTCACAACTCACTTTATCGCAAGATGTTCGGAGGACCCCTAGCTAAATGCCTCGGACCTAACCAAATGGAATTTTTGATGAAAGAAGTCCACGAAGGACACTGTGAAAATCACTCATGGGCGAGATCCTTAGTGAAAACACTAATCAGAGTTGGATACTATTGGCCTAAGATGGAAGAAGAAGCCAAGAACTTCGTATCCAAATGTGACAGATGTCAAATGTTTGCTAATAACATGCATTGACCAGCAGAATTATTACATCCAATAATATCCCCATGGCCTTTAATGAAATGGGGTATGTACATAGTGGGCCCTCTTCCCACAACTAAAGGGCATGTACGATTTTTACTCGTGCTAACCGACTATTTTACAAAGTGGGTAGAGGAAGAAGCGTTCAAACAAGTGCGAGAAAAGGAAGTTAAAAGCTTCTTATGGCGAAACATAATATGCCTCTTTGGAATACCAAAGGAAATCGTGTGTGATAATAGCCCACAATTCATAGGCTAGCAAATCATAGAATTCTTCGAAAGTTGGCAAATCAAGCGGATCACTTCAAGCCGTACCATCCCGTGGCTAATGGTCAAGCTGATTCAAAGAATAAGGTCATCATCAATAATCTAAATAAGCGGCTGGATAAAGCCAAAGGAAACTAGCCTGATGAGTTACTAGCGGTACTATGGGCATACAGAACAACTTCAAAGATAGCCACGGGAGAAACTCCGTTCGCACTTGTTTATGGCTCAGAAGCCTTAATACATGTGGAGATTGGTGAACCAAGCATAAGGTTCTCAACAGCCATGGAAGGTGAAAATGACGACGAATTAAGGACCAACCTGGACCTGCTCGAACCACGGAGAGAAGCAGCATTGATACGGATGGCAACTCAAAAACAAATCATAGAGTGTTATTACAACCGTAAAGCTCATCTCAGGTACTTTAAGATTGGGGACTTCGTCCTCAAAATTTTTTTTCAATCAACGAAAGAAGCAGGTGCAGGAAAGATAAATCCAAACTGGGAAGGACCTTACAAAATCCGAGGCATAGCTGGGAAAGGCGCCTATGAGTTGGAAGCTATGGACGACAGAGTTATACCAACAAGCTGGAACGCCATCCGTCTAAAGAAGTATTACTTCTAAACGAAAATAATACCCTCTCCAGGTATCACACGTTCGATTTTATTTTGAACATTTAAAAATTTTACTAACTTTTTTAGATGATAGGCACAAAGCTAACCCATCACCAGATGATGATATTAGACCTGCAAAGACGCGAGGAAATAACACAATTCCCGGTCTAGGGTTACACTTTCTGATGGACGTTTTAAAAGGGGTAAGCAGTCATCATCTAAAAAACTATATACCTTCGAGTCCGGAATGTTTTTCCTTTTCAGGAAAAGGACCACAAGGAAGGAATAATCAAGTGCTCGAGATTTCATTCTTCAAAGCTCAAACACTTGGGGGACTATACAGTATGGAAGGCTAAGACGAAGCAAAGAAGACTATCAGAAAGTCAAAAGCTCGAGCCTAAGGACCCATCTACCCAACAATACAAGTGACACGAGCAGAATCGAAAGAAATCAAAAGAGCCATCCAAATACAAAGTCTAATGCAAAAGCAAAAACTTTCGAACATATTCAGGTTGAAAGGCAAAATATTAGTCACGAGAAAGAAATGTACATCTTTATACTATTCAAAGTTGTTGTAACAAAAACAGTTAGGGGTAAAAGATCATCATCAATGTACTCATTCAAAAAACTGTTCTCAAATAAAACAGTTATAGATGAAAAGATCTAAATCCTTGTATTTGTTCAAGTAACTGTTATCAAATAAAAATAGTTACGAATAAGAAAACATTTCTCTCGTACTTATTAGAAAACTGTTTCCAAAACAGGTGTGGGTAGAAACCCCAATCTTTACAAAAACTATTACTAATAAAAAATAGTTGTTTCCTTGTATTAATATCGAAAACTGTTACCTATGAAAAACAGTTACGAAATACAAGAGTATATCAAATCTGTTAAACAAAAACAGTTGCAAACATGAGTTTTAGACGATAACCAAACACATGTAAAATGTCATGGAAGTTCAAACAAAAAACTTTCCTTGGAAACATTCTTAAACATGTGTAAAATTCCTATCACTCTATTGCATTATCATGAAGTTGAGACGTCTTCTTCATGCCAATTATAAAGGGACCTCTTCCATAAACTATGCCTATTACAAAAAGGCACATATTTGATATGACACCGTGCCTATTACAAAAAAGGTACGAGTAGTCTTAAAGCATTCCCCATGCAAAACTCGAAGGTAAAACTAAAACCTCGAAAAATGAAGCATGCAAAATGCTTAAAGAGTGAAACAGAAACTCAACAAAAGTCGAACTAACATTTATAGATTAAAATGGCTAAAACTAAGAATTAACTTATACTTAGCCGTATAAAATTTTTATATACATTGTGGTGCCCCTAAGTTGTCATTTGGGGACTTTAAGGGAATCCAAATTTACCTCTGATGGGACTGGGGGTAACCACCAATTGATACAAATAAAAAGAAAGAAAAGGGATAAACCAACTAAATCTTTTCAAGAGAGGGGTTGACTTCAGTGGCAGAAGGAGCGGGAGCAGCTGGGGATGAAGATGCATGTGCGGCTGGAATCTCACCATCAGGTGAAGAGAGGTTATGACCTTGTTGAGCCTTCTCCATGGCTTCCTTAGTTTTGGCTATTTCAGCACTAAGGTCAAAACCCTCTTGATTCATTTCCATCAATGTGTCAAGGCGAGAATTCATATATGCCCAGCTCAATCTGTCCTTCTCCGCTTCCGGAGCTTCATGGGCGGCCTTTAATGGAACAATCGACTCCTCTAAAGTTTGAGCTTTTTCTAAAGCCCTACGAAGGTCTTCTTGAGTACGAGTGAGTGATTGCACGAGCTCACATGAGTATTCCTCCTTCTGCCCCAACAAGTTCTTCAAGTCTCTAATCTCCTTTGAGGCACGGGACAACTGCTCCACGAACGCAGACTCCAGAACACTCTTATCTTTATCAGCCTGACTGCAAGAAGCCCTCTCCACTGCCAATTCTGCTGCCATTAGTCTCATCTGCCGCCTCAAGGTACTCATTTCCTCTTCTAAAGCATCCATGTCAATCCTTAGGCTATCATACTGTGCTCTCCAATTATCAACATCGGCCTGCAACTCTCATGTCTCTTGGTCCATGTTTGAAGTCCTCTTCATAAGCTCCATGCCTATAAGGTTAATCTACAAGAAATAAACCTGTCAGATATGGTAAATTTCATATAGGAGAGTGAAAGAGGATAACTTGCATCATACCTTCAAAGAAGTATGCACGACCTCATTGGCCCATGTAAGAGCACCGTGTCTGGCTAGCTTTGCTTTCTCAGAGGGACCTATCAAAGTCTTGAGCCACACTTCAGGCTCACCCGTTTACTTAAAAAGATTCCCCTCAGCTGGAAGCTCTATTACCACATGCCGCATCTCTCTGCTAGAAGACCCTACTTCCCTAACGGAAGGCATGGAAGCAGGCAGAGATGGAACATCAATAGGCACAGAAGGTTGAGAACTGGAAAAGCAGCAGGCACAGAGATTTGAAGAGTTGAAGAAGTTACGGGAAAACNTAAGGGAGGGGAATACAGCTTGTAAGGGCATCTGATTCTCGAATACAATTAACTTCGATTTTCTATATTTCTGCAATATTATCTATTATTCATTTTTCTCCATTACCTTGATTATCAGTAACCCGTATTCATCTAAAAAATAAGCTTTAGCCAAAGAGTCTAATTCTTTGGTTAAACAAAAAGTACTGATAAACCAGCTTAAATAAAATATAGGAGATAATGAAGCAAGGAAAGAGACAATATGAAAAAAACGGGAAAGAAACAGACAAAACAGATAAATTGGCGGCGCATAAGTACTCATCACCTCACATATACGCCGCTCACATGAATTCACATAGCAAATAGGTCGAGGGTTCCTAATTTCCTCAAGTCAAGGTTAGACACAACACTTACCTCACTCCTCAGGCCACTCAATGCTCAATTACATCTTTTCCTCTAGAATCCACCTTCAATCCACTTGTATCTATCCACAAATGACTCAATAATATCAAATATTGCTAAAGAAATCAATTACAATGTATAAATTTAGATTTCCCAAGTTTTCCCCCCAAAAGTCAAAAACTGACCTCGGGCCCGCTTGGTCAAAACCTGAGGTTCAGACCAAAACCCATTCACCCATTCACCCCCGAGACCGATTATGTAATTTGTTTCAAAATCCGACCTCAATTCGAGGTCTAAATTTCAATTATGCAAAAATCCCTAATGCTACCCAAACCCCCAATTTTCACCATGAAAATCCTAGATTCTAGGTTAAAATTCATGAAATGTGATGGGTAATTGAAAGAAAGTGGGTTAGGATCACTTACCAATGTTTTGGGGAAGAAATGGTCTTGGAAAAATTGCCTCTAGGGTTATAGGGTTTGAAAATTTGATGAATGAGAGAAAAATCCCGTCTAACTTAAGTTTTGATCAGTTGCAGGTATCGCATTTGTGACCCAAGGTTCGCAAATACGAGCCCCGCAAATGCGAAGAACTTATCGCAAATGCGAAGGTCTCCCCATTCCTTCTATCTTCTCAAATGTGAAGAAAACCTTGAAAGTGCGAGCCTGACCCTTTCGCAAATGCGACCATGTGATCACAAATGCGATCACTGCCTTCCCCAATCCCAGTTCGCAAATGCAAAGATATGTTCGCAAATATGAAAACTATAAGGCCCAGCTATTCTTCTTAAATGCGAGAAATAGCTTGCAAATGCGGAACCTGCAGAGGTCACATTTGCGATGCCTGATCTCGCAAATGCGAGATCAGAGGCCTGCACCAGATATTGCAACACCAGCTATTTTCTAAGCCCACTTTTCACTCCGTAGTCTATCCGAAACTCACCCGAGCTCTCAGAGATCCAAACCAAACTTGCACACAAGTCTAAAAATATCATACAAACTTGCGCGATCAAATCACCAAAATAACACGTAGAACTACGAATTGAACCCCAAATCACATGAAATTTTAAAGAAAACTTTGAAATTCCTATTTTCACAACTGGAGATTCGAATCACGTCAAATCAACTACGTCTTTCATCAAATTTCACAGACAAGTCATAAATATAATATCAGACCTATACCGGGTTCCGAAACCAAAATACGGACCCGTTATCCAAAAAGTCAAACTTTGGTCAAACACTTCAATTTCATCAAGCTTTCAACTTTCAAATTTCGACATTGTCTGGGCATATGCCCAAGTCCCAAATCCGGGAATATGCCCAAGTCCCAAATCACGATAAAGACCCACCGGGACCGTCAGAATATGAATCCGGGTACGTTTACCAAACATATTGACCGAAGTCAACTCAAATAAAGTTTTTAGGCAAAATTTCTTATTTTTATCAGGTTTTAACATAAAAGCTTCCCAGAAGGACGCCCAGACTGCAAATGCAAATCGAGGAAGGCTATACATGACATTTTAAGGCTTCGAATTACATAATTAGGTTTTAAATCATAAGATGATCGATCAGGTCATCACATTCTCAACCTTTAAAACAACCGTTCGTCCTCGAACGGACATAGAAAATTACCTGAATTGGTGAATAGGTGGGTATATATACTCCGCATGTCCGACCTGGACTCCTAAGTAGCTGCCTCGACGGGCTGACCTTGCCATTGTACTCGGACTGAAGGATAACTCTTCGACCTCAACTGACGAACCTGCCGGGGTAGAATAGCCACCGGCTCCTCCTCATAAGTCAAATCCTTGTCCAACTGGACATAGCTAAAATCTACATGTGTAACCGATCACCGTGATACTTCCTGAGCATGGACACATAACCTCGGAGGCAACGCAAGCCTGTAAGACACCTCTCCCACTCTCTCGAGAATCTGCAAAATTCCGATATACCTAGGGCTCAGCTTGCCCTTCTTTCCAAAACTCATGACACCCTTCATGGGTGATACCCAAAGCAACACTCGCTCCCTGACCATGAATGCAACATCACGAAATCTATGGTCGGCATAACTCTTATGCCTGGACTGAGTTGTGCGAAGTCGATCCTGAATAATCTTGACCTTATCCAAGGCATCCTGTACTAGATCTGTACCCAATAACCGAGCCTCACCCCGACTCAAACCACCCAACTGGCGACCGGCACCGCCTACCATATAATACCTCATAGGGATCCATCTAAATGCTCGACTGGTAGTTGTTGTTGTAGGCGAACTATGCAAGGGGCAAGAACGAGTCCCACAATCCTCCGAAGTGTATGACACATGCGCGGAGCATATCCTCCAAGATCTGAATAGTGCACTTGGACTACCCATTCATCTTAGGATGTAATGTTGTGCTCAAATCAACCCGCATGCCCAACTCATGCTGTATTGCCCTCCAGAAGTGCGAGGTGAACTACGTACCTCGATCCGAAATGATAGACATGGGTACACGATGAAGACGGACGATAATGTAAATCTCTGCCAACCGCTCCGAAGAATAGGTAACTTCCACATTAATTAAGTGCTTTGACTTAGTCAGCCTGTCCACAATGACCCAAACGACATCGAACTTCCTCTGAGTCTGTGGGAGTCCAACAACAAAATCCATAGTGATACGCTCCCACTTCCACTCAGGAATCTCTATCTGTTGAAGCAAACCACCGGGTCTCTGATGCTCATACTTCACTTGCTGAGAGTTTAGGCATAGAGCTACATAAGCAACTATATCCTTCTTCATCCTCCTCTACTAATAGTGTTGCCGCAAGTCCTGTTACATCTTTGCGGCGCCCGATTGAATAGAATACCAGGAACTGTGGGCCTCCTCAAGAATTAACTCCCGAAGTCCATCAACATTAGGCACACAAATACGACCCTACATCCTCAATACTCCTTCATCTCCAATAGTAAGCTGCTTGGCACCACCGTGCCGCACTATGTCCCTAAGGACCAACAAATGAGGGTTGTCAGACTGCCAATATCTGATACGCCCAAACAAAGAAGACCGAGCGACTGTGCAAGCTAGAACACGACTGGGCTCTGAAATATCCAACCTTACAAACTGGTTGGCCAAAGTCTAAACATCTGATGCAAGAGGCCTCTCGCCAGCTAGAATGAACGCAAGGCTACCCATACTTGTTGCCTTCCTACTCAATGCGTCGGCCACCACATTGGCCTTCCCTAGATGATACAAGATGGTGATATCATAGTCTTTCAATAGCTCCAACCACCTCCTCTGCCTCAAATTGAGATCCTTTTCCTTGAACAAATACTGAAGGCTCCGATGATCCATGAAAACCTCACACGACACGCCATAAAGATAGTGCCTCCAAATCTTTAGCGCATGAACAATGGCTGCCAACTCTAAATCACGGACAGGGTAATTCTTCTATGAAACTTCAATTTCCGCGACGCATATGCAATCACCCTTCCCTCGTTCATCAGTATCGCACCGAGCCCAACACGGGAAGCATTACAGTATACCGTGTACGATCCTGAACCTGTGGGCAACACCAACACCGGTGCTGTAGTCAAAGCAGTCTTGATCTTCTGAAAGCTCGGCTCACACTCGCCTAACCATCTGAATGGGTCACTCTTCTGGGTCAACCTGATCAATGGGGCTTCTATAGATGAAAACCCCTTCACAAATCGACGGTAATAGCCCGCCAAACCGAAGAAACTCCTAATCTCCATAGTTGAAGTGGGTCTAGGTAAATTTTGGATTGCCTCTATCTTCTTAGGTTCTACCTGATGACCTCTGTTGATACACGTGCCCCAAGAAAGAAACTGAATCCAACCAAAACTCGCACTTTGAAAATTTAGCATACAACTGACTGACTCTCAGAGTCTGAAGCACAATCCTAAGGTGCTTCTCATGCTCCTCTTGACTGCGGGAGTAGATCAAGATGTCGTCAATAAACACAATCACAAAGGGGGTCCAAATAAGGCTTGAACACTCAGTTTATCAAATCCATAAATGCTGCGGGGGCGTTGGTCAACCCGAAAGACATCACTAGAAACTCATAACGCCCATATCGAGTTAAAAAAGTTGTCTTAGTGACATCGAATGCCCTAATCCTCAACCGATGGTAGCCAAATCGCAAATCAATCTTCGAAAAAACCTTGGCGCCCTGAAGCCGATCAAATAAATCATCAATCCTCGGCAACAGATACTTATTCTTGATGGTGAATTTGTTCAACTGCCAATAATATATAATCCTAATCGACCTATTCTTCTTCTTCACAAACAACACAGGCGCACCCCAGGGCGAGACACTGGGTATAATGAAGATCTTATCAAGCAAATCCTGCAACTGTTCCTTCAATTCCTTCAACTCTAGCGGGGCCATGCTGTTTGGCGGAATGGAAATGGTCTGAGTGCCAAGTTTTCCCCCCAAAACTCACAAACAACTGGCACGAAATCCATAGAAGGAACCTCTGCACTAGAATCACGGACATAAGACAAATAGGCTAAACACCCCTTCTAGACCATACGTCGAGCCTTCATATAATGGCCAGGAGTCGCTCTCCACTCTAGTTGAGGAAATCCCAGTAAGGCTAAGGTCACCATCTTGGCGTGACAGTCCAATATAGCGTGATAAGGTGACAACAAATCCATACCAAATATAACATCAAAATCAACCATATCAAGGAGTAGAAGATCTACACTAGTCTCAAGACTCCTAATAGTGACCACACACGAACGATTAACACGATCTACAACAATAGCATCCCCCACAGGTGTGGACACATATACAAAGGCATTCAAATAATCACGAGGCACAACCAAATATGAAGCAAAATAAGATGACACATATGAGTAAGTAGATATCGGATCAAATAGAACTGAAGCATCTCTACTGCAAACTGAAACAATACCTGTAATAACCACATCATATGACTCAGCCTCAGGCCTGGTTGGAAAAGAATAACATCGAGGCTGGGCCCCACTACTCTGAATCATATCCCTGGGAAGGCCTCTAGCTGGCTGGCCTCCACCTCTAATGGCCTGACCTCCACCTCTAATAGTCTGGCCCCTACCTTGGGCTACCTAACCCCTGGCTCTGGTTGGCTGAGCAGGCAGTGCAGCAACTGGTGCCGGAACGATGGCACAAGAACCCTGATGATGTGGCGAAACACCCAATAATCTCGGACAGGTCCTCCTGATATGCCCATAACCACCATACTCGAAACATCCATCTTGGTATTATGGCTGGGAAAACTGAGACTCAATCGAACGGGCCGGATGAACATGGTTATAACTCTAAATAGGAGGTGCACTGATAGGAGCTGGTGGTGCATGTAGGCTAGCTGCCCAGAAGGAGGCACATAAGGATCATGACTCCCTGAAGCACTGTGGTATGCCTGAAGCGCCGCATGAAATGTCCTGGGAGGTTGGACTCTACCAAAAGTACCCCTGCCTCTAGATGAGGCATCGTTGAACCCACCGGAATGACGAGGTCTTTTGTCAGACCCTAGAACTCCCTGTCCAAGAACCATCTCGACTCGCTTGGAGACATTGGCAGCCGCCTGAAAAGATATCTCACTCCCAGTCTCCTTAGCCATCTGCAATCTAATAGGTCGAGAAAGTCCCTCAATAAACCTCCTCACCCTCTCTCTCTCTCAGTAGGAAGAAAAAGAAGAGCATGACAAGCCAAATCCACAAAACGAGTCTCGAACTAACTAATAGTCATACTTCCCTACTGGAGATGCTCGAACTGACGACGATGCTCCTCTCTCAATGTGACAGGCAGAAACTTCTCTAGGAAGAGCTGAGAGAACTGGTCCCAAGTAAGGGCAGGCGACCCAGCTGGTCTGGTCAACAAATAATCTTTCCACCATTTTTTGGCGGAACCAGTCATCTGAAATGCAGCTAAGTCGACCCCATTGGTCTCTAATATACCCATGTTCTGAAGCACCTCATTACAGCTGTCAAGATACTCTTGGGGATCTTCTGAAGTAGCACCACTGAAGTGAACTAGGAAGAGCTTGTAAACCTATCCAATCTTCAAAAGCCTCATAAGACATAGCTCACCCATCATCGGCCTGTGCCGAAACAACCGGCTGTACTACTCCAACTGGATGAGCTGCTAGAGTCTGATATTGGGGAGCCATCTGCTCCGGAGTGTGAGTATCAGGAGTCTGGGCTCCTCATCCAGCCTGAGAGACGGCTGGTTCCATGAGGAATGTTCCAGTATGGGCCACACTCTCCATAAGGCCCACCAAACGGACCAAAGCATCCTGAAGCATTAGGGTGGCAATGAACCCCTCCGAAACCTGAGTTGGTCCGGCAGGAACATTCTGGCCTGGAACCTCCTCGTCAAACTCTACTTGAGGATCCACTGCTGGGCTTCTTACTCCGGCTATGGGCTGAGCCCTGCCCTTGCTCAGCCTCTAGCACGGCTTCGGCCTCGACCTCTGCCCCTCGTAGGAGCTCCTACTGAGGCTCTGGCTGCTGCTCATCTGAAGAAGCGGTATGTGTTCTCGCCATCTGCGAGAGAATAGGAGTAGAAGAGTTCAATCAGTATTGAGAAAAAAAAGTCGCACAACAGAGAAGAATAGAAGTGAAATTTGTTCCTAAAATTGATAGCCTCTGGGAGATAAGTACAGACGTCTCCATACCGATCCCCCAGACTCTACTAAGATCGCTCATGAATTGTGAGACCTAGGCAACCTAGTGCTATGATACCAACTTGTCACGATCCGAAATTCCCACCGTCGGGACCGTGATGGCACCTAACATTAGACTTGCTAGGCAAGCCAATGTTAGAGGTTTATTAGCCAATTCTTTTACATTTCAGTGATTAAACACAAGCAAGCTATAACAAGTCAAAATGAACGCGGGAATATATATATACACACATAACAACTTCAAATATATACTACTACACATAATCAGGAATCATAATTCACGAACATTCTAGAATTTACTACAAGTAAAGGTGTTACGCCCTGCAATATTACGTTGATATTTCGTCTCGCAATATTAAATTATGACGATGTTGCACCCTGTAGTATTGTATGTTGAATTTGTCATAAGGTAATTGACATCAGTCCAAGAAAAAGATTATTTGGAGATTATAAGTATTATGCCATTTCAAACAAGTTATGAGTAAATTCGTAAAGGTGGGAGGGGAAGCAAGTCAAAGAAAATGAATTTTCATTGAAGGTTGTCAGTTTGGGATAAAATACGGGCCGAGCGATAATACCTGATATTTATGGATTAGTACCATACAAGGTACCATATGGCCGTGATAGTAAGAGGTATAAAGTGTATTTAGAAATAAATAGAATTTTAAGTAATTTGAGACAATCTTTAATTATGCGGGTAATTAGTTAATTATCGGGTAACAGAACATTACTGTGACGACCCAAAGGGGGTCATCACCTATGTTATTACCCATTCCGTACTTCTGAGGCCTTGAAAACCTCATTTTTATTTTCCTCGATTTGCATGCACAGTCTGGGCGCGTAGCCGGACAACCTAAATATGAAATTCTGTGAAAAATGCTAAGATTTGATATTAAAATGAATAAATTTAACTTCGGTCAACATTTTGGGTAAACGGACCCGGACCTGTGATTTGACGGTCCCGGAGGGTCCGTAGGAAAATATGGGACTTGGGCATATGCCCGGAATCGAATTCCGAGGTCCCAAGCCCGAGAAATGAATTTTTGAGTAAAATTAATTTCTGAAAATATTTAAGGAAATTGAAAATGAAATCTGATTAGAAAGTGATGGTATCGGGCCCGTAATTTGGTTCCGGCGCCCGGTACAGGTCTTATATATGGTTTAAGCGCTTTCTGTAAAGTTTGGTTGAAAACGGATTTCGCTTAACGTGTTTCGGACTTGAAATGGAAAATTTGATGTTTTATGAAATTTGATAGAATTCATGGATTTTGAGGTTTAATTCGATGTATACGATGTTATAATGGCGATTTTATCGCACGGTTAAGTTCGTAGGATGTTGTTGAGTCAGTGCATGTGATTTGTTAGGAGCCCCGAGAGCTCGGGAGTGTTTCGGAGGTGTCTCGGAGTGATTTTGAACTTAGGAAAATTTACTGGTTTTTGGCTTCGGTAGTTGCATGTCCATTTGTTCTTCGCGTTCGCGACCCCTCTACCGCGTTCGCGAAGCTTTAAGCTTTTCCTTCATCGTGTTCGCATCCATTCCCTCGCAAAAGCGTAGGGTTATTTGACCCTGAGGGTTTAGCCCTCTTTTCCTCTTCGCGTTCGCGAACAGTTGACTGCAAACACGTAGCTTTACACGTCCCCTTCTTCGTGTTCGCGTGATGTCCTACGCGTTCGCGTAAGTCAAATTCTGGACCTCTAGCCTTTTCCTCTTCGCGTTTGCATTCTTCCTTCCGCGAACGCAATGGCTTGCCAGTCTACCCTTCGCAAACGCGACCTCACTTCCGCGAACGCGAAGGGCAATTTTACCCAGTGGTATATAAATATTTCCAGAACCAGTAGCTACAGGATTCACTTAGAAAATAACGAACTTCTTCTTCTCCAAGGCCCTTAGACGTCCATTGAAGCCTTCCTTCACCAAAGCTTCTTGGGTTAGTAAATTTTAACTAATTTCCTTCATTTTTCATCTATAATTAATGAATTCCTAAGCCTAAAACATGCAAATTAGAGTAGAAAATCTGGAATTTCGGTAGAGTTAGGCCCTTTCGAATTTTCTTGATTAAGACCTCGTTTTGGGGTCGAATTTGAAAATAAATTATATATTCGGGCTCGCGGGTGAATGGGTGACATGGTTTTGGTCCGAGCCTCGTGTTTGGACCAAGCGAGCTCGGGGTCGAATTTTGATAATTTTGAAAGAATGCAAGGAAATGGATAATTAGGCCATGTAATTGAATCCTTGAAACCTTATTGATATACTTGAGTTGATCATGTCTAGATAATACAATTCCGGAGTTGAATTCTAAAGGAAAGGCGGTGTTAGAGGGTTGATTGCCATACTTTGGACCCGAGGTAAGTGTTTGGTCTAACCTTAGCTTGAGGGAATATGAGTTGAGTATAAATTGCTACTTGCTAATTGTCAAATACGATGTATAGGCATGGTGACGAGTATCTATACATTGGTGTCTAGCATGATCGTGAGTCCTTATATTGTGAATATACTAATTTGTGGTAATTTCCATGCTTAGTTGATGATTGCTATATGTTGTGAAGAATATGTGAAGGGAATTGTATTCTGTAAACTCTGTTGGAGCATTGGCTAAAATTGTGTAACGAATAATGAAGAAATATTAGATATTATGTCTTTGGAGCATTGGCTCAAATTGTGAAATGAATAGTGAAGAAATATGAGATATTACATCCTTTGGAGCATTGGCTCAAGTGATAGAATAAATCATGGAAATGAAAGTGAAAGAAAGAGAAAGAGTTATTGAAATATACCCTTGCCGGGATTTAATTGTGCAGTTGATGTTCCCTTGCCGGGATTTAATTGTGTAATTGATGATTACCCTTGTCGGGATTTAATTGTGCAGTTGATGTTCCCTTGCCGGGATTTAATTGTTTAATTATTGTTCCTATATCTATTATGTTTACTTCCTTGCCTTGTTTGTGCTTGCTGTTTGGGTGAGGAAGAGTGTTAAAGCACGAAGGGTGATGTCGTGCACTTGTCTTGGTGAGAATGAGAGTAAAGCACGAAGGGTGATGCCGTGCAATTGTCTTGATGAGAATGAGAGTGAAGCACGAAGGGTGATGCCGTGCATCGTTTGATATTGTCTTCCTTGCTGGGATGTTGAGATTCCTGTTATTGTTCCCTTGCCGGGATTTCTATCTTTATTCTGTTTGCTCCCTTGATCTTGTTTGTGATTGTTGTTTGGGTGAGGAAGAGTGCTAAAGCACGAAGGTTGATGTCGTGCATTGTTTGTTATTGTGAGGAAAGAGTGTAAAGCACGAAGGGTGATGCCGTGCCATGATTTACATTGATTACATTATACATTGCATAGTGAGGACGAGAGTAAAAGAAAGAAGGTTGATGCCATGCCATGATTTACATTTATTACATTATACACCGCATAGTGAGGACGAGAGTAAAAGCACAAAGGGTGATGCAATACAAGTTTGTGATTTCTTGTCCTTGTCGATATGCGGGCTTGTTGCTCCTTTCCTTATTGAGATTTCTTATATAAAACTGTTATCTTCCCACAACATGTTCCCCTTCCTTTATTAATTGTTTTCTCCCTATATTTCTTATCTGTTGTATATATGTATATATGTTTAATTAAACTGCACAGGTTTATTTGGTAGTCTGGTTCTAGCCTCGTCACTACTTCGCCGAGGTTAGGCTAGGCACTTACTCAGTACATGGGGTTGGTTGTACTGATGCTACACCTGCACTTCTTTATGTTGTGTAGGTTACACAGCCGGACCCGGAGGACATCATTAGGGAGTGTCTTCCTGCTCATCATAGAGGCTTCAAGGTATACCCGCTAGCATTCGTGGGCCTTGGCGTCTCTTCCATCCCTTTTTCTTCGATTTTGTCTTTTTTTTTCCTTTAGTTTCAAAGGTAGACATGTATTTCCTTTCAGACTTGTATTTAGCACTCTTAGACAGTTCGTGAGTTAGTGACACCAGGTTTTGGGAAATTTTGCGTCGATGTAGTGTGATTGTCTTTATTTAGATTAAAACCGTATTTATTTCCCTGTTTAATTTGTGATCAGATTTAGTTTATTCTGTTAGAATGTGGTTATGATGCTAGTTTAACTACACACGTTAGCTTGTCTAGCGGGTTCAATGTTAGACGCCATCACGACTCGACGGTAGGATTTCGGGGCGTGACAAGTTGGTATCAGAGCACTAGGTTACTTAGGTCTCATAACTCACAGACAACTTGGTAGGGTCTGAGGGATCGGTACAGAGACGTCTGTATTTATCCCCCAGATGCTGCAAAGTTAGGATGACTCCATATTTCTTTTCTTCTCTGTCGTGCGCTATGATTTTGAGTACTGATTGAGTTTCTATTCTATTCTTTCACAGATGCGAGGACGCGTGCTTCCCTTGGTTCCGCCCAGCAGCCTGACACTCCCGCTACAACTCCTACTCGGGGTCGAGGTCGAGGGTGAGGCCGTGCTAGAGGCCGAGACTAGGGCGGGGCTCAGCCTAGAGCAGCAGCCCCAGTGGAGGACCCTCATGTCGAGTCTGACGAGGAGGTCCCAGTTCTGGCAGTCCCAGTTGGACTAGCTTAGGTCCCAGAGGGGTTCATAGCTACCCTAGTGCTTCAGGACGCCCTTGTCCGTCTAGTCGGACTCATGGAGAGTGTAGCACATGCGGGTCTTCTTCCTACAACACCAGCCGTCTCTCAGGCTGGGGGAGGTGCCCAGACTCCTGCCGCCCGCATGCCAGAGCAGCTAGCTCCACAGTTTCAGGCTCCGGCACCTCAGCCAGTCGGAGTAGCTCAACCGGGTATTGCAGCACCGGTAGCAAAGGGAGCACTTATGTCAGCAGATGCTCTGTGGAGACTGGACCGTTTCACCAAGTTATTTACTGCTACTTTCACTGGTTCACCATCAGAGGACCCCCAGGATTATTTGGATAGCTTCCATGAGGTTCTCCGGAATATGGGCATAGTGGAGTCCAACGGGTTGACTTCGCTACTTTTCGGTTATCTGGCGCAGCCAAGAGTTGGTGGAGAGATTATTGCATAGCCAGACCAGCTGGATCTACATCTTTGACTTGGACTCAGTTCTCAGAGGTATTTCTGGGGAAGTTCCTTCCCATTAATCAGAGAGAGGACGGAGGCAGTTTGAGCGTCTCCAGCAGGGATCCATGTTCGTCACTCAGTACGAGACCCGGTTCATCACTCTAGCCCGACATGCTCTTATGATACTTCCCACTGATCGGGAGAGGGTTCTGAGATTTATTGAGGGATTGGCCCGGCCTATCAGACTTCAAATGGCTAGAGAGTCAGGTATAGATATATCGTTCCAGGATATGGCCAATGTGGCCAGGAGGATTGAGATGATTTTGTCGCAGGGTGGTGGTCAGGAGAGCTGACAAGAGGCCCCGTCATTTCGGTCGTTTCAGTAGAGCCTCATCTGGGGGCAGGGATTCTTCAGGCAGAGGTCATCCTTCCAGACCTTTTCAGTCAGCTCTCCAGGTTTCCCATGGTACTTCAGGTGGTCGTGGTTATCAGACGCACTACTTCAATCAGCAGCCTTACAATGCGCCACCAGCTCCCATCAGTGCACCGCCGCATCAGAGTTTCCGGGGTGGTCATTCAGGTCGACAGGGTCAGATTCAGTTCCCTCAGCAGTCGAGTTCTTATTACACTTGTGTCGATCCGGGTCACCTTGCTAGATTTTGCCCTCGAGCATCAGGTAGTTCACAGCATCAGGGTTCTCGTGCCATGGTACAGGCACCAGGTGTTCCACAGCCTGCCCAGCCAGCTAGAGGTGGGGGTAGAGGTGCTAGAGGTGGAGGTAGAGGTCATAGAGGTGGAGCTCAGGCCGCCAGAGGTGGAGGCCAGCCAGCAGCCGGCCGTCCCAGAGATGTGGTTCAGGGTGGTGGGGCCCAACCCCGATGTTATGCTCTTCCAGCCAGGCCAGAGGCTGAGTCTTCAGATGCAGTCATTACAGGTACTATTCGGGTTTGTGATCGAGATGCTTCAGTGCTATTTGATCCAGGGTCTACGTATTCGTATGTGTCCTCTTATTTTGCACCATACCTGGTCATGCCTAGTGATCCACTGAGTATTCCTGTTTATGTATCTACACCAGTGGGTGATTCTATCGTGGTCGATCGAGTCCATCGTTCTTGTGTTGTGGTGATTGGGGGTCTTGAGACCCGTGTTGATTTGTTGCTTTTGGGTATGGTCGACTTTGATGTTATATTGGGGATGGACTGGTTATCCCTATATCATGCTATGTTGGATTGTCATGCCAAGACGGTGACCTTAGCCTTGGCAGATTTTCCCCGTTTGGAGTGGAAAGGAACTCCTGGTCATTCTACCTGCAGTGTTATTTCGTACGTGAAAGCTCGACATATGGTCGAGAAAGGGTGTTTGGCTTATTTGGCTTGTGTGCACGATTCCAGTGTTGAGGTTCCCTCTATTGATTCGGTGCCCGTGGTTCGTGAGTTTCTTGAGGTATTCCCTTCAGACCTGCTGGGGATGCCACCCGATAGGGACATTAATTTCTGCATTGATCTGGCTCCGGGCACCTAGCCCATTTCTATTCCGCCGTATCGCATGGCCCTGCCAGAGTTGAAAGAGTTAAAGGAATAGTTGCAGGATTTGCTTGGGAAGGGTTTCATTAGACCTAGTGTTTCTCCTTGGGGTGCTCCAGTATTGTTTATGAAGAAAAAGGATGGTTCGATGAGGATGTGCATTGATTACTGGTAATTGAACAAGGTTACAATTAAGAATAAGTATCCACTGCCGAGGATTGATGATTTGTTCGATCAGCTTCAGGGTTCCAGGGTATTTTCGAAGATAGACTTGAGATATGGCTACCATCAGTTGAGGATTAGGGCATTCGATGTCCCTAAGACAGCTTTCCGCACTCGATACGGGCATTATGAGTTTTTGGTCATGTCGTTTGGGTTGATGAATGCCCCAGCAACTTTTATGGATTTGATGAACCAAGTGTTCAGACCTTATTTGGACTTGTTCGTGATAGTCTTCATTGATGATATATTGATATACTCCCGCAGTCAGGAGGAGCACGAGTAGCATCTCAGAGTGGTTCTTCAGACTCTGAAGGATAGTCAGCTTTATGCAAAGTTTTCGAAGTGTGAGTTCTGGTTGAGTTCAGTTGCATTCCTGGGTCATGTCGTATCAGCAGAGGGTATTCAGGTTGACTCGAAGAAGATTGAGGCAGTCAAGAACTGGCCTAGACCAGCATCAGCTACAGAGATTCGGAGTTTCATGGGATTAGTAGGCTATTATTGTCGGTTCGTGGAGAGGTTCTCATCTATTGTAGCCCCAATTACCAGGTTGACCCAGAAGGGTGCCTAGTTCAGATGGTCGGACGAGTGTGAGGCGAGCTTTCAGAGGCTCAAGATAGCTCTGACTACGGCACCTGTGTTGGTTTTGCCCACAGGTTCAGGGCCTTATACAATCTATTGCGATTCTTTCCGTATTGGGCTTGGTGCAGTGTTGATGCAGGATGGCAAGGTCATTGCTTATGTTTTGAGGCAGTTGAAGATTCATGAGAAGAACTATCCAGTGCATGATTTGGAGTTGGCAGCCATTGTCCACGCATCGAAGATTTGGAGGCATTATCTGTATGGCGTGGCGTGTGAGGTGTTCATGCATCATAAGAGTCTTCAGTACTTGTTCAAGCAAAAGGAGTTGAATTTGAGGCAGAGAAGATGGTNTTTGTGAGGTTGGATATCTCTGAGCCTAGTCGAGTGTTGGCTTGTACGGTCGCTCGTTCTTCATGATTGGAGCGTATCCATGATCGGTAGTTTGATAATCCCCATTTGTGTGTCCTTAGAGACACGGTGCAGCGCGGAGGTGCCAAACAGGTGACCTTAGATGATGATGGTGTTTTGAGATTGCAGGGGCGAGTTTGTGTGCCCAATGTTGATGGGATTCGAGAGTTGATTTTAGAGGAGGCCCATAGTTCCCGGTACTCTATTCATCCGGGCGCCGCGAAGATGTATCAGGATTTGAGGTAGCACTATTGGTGGCGTAGAATGAAGAAGGATATTGTGGCATATGTGGCGCGATGTTTGAATTGTCAACAGGTTAAATATGAGCATCAGAGGCTTGGTGGTTTATTTCAGAGGATTGAGCTTCCTGAGTGGAAGTGGGAGAGGATCACTATGGACTTCGTTACTAGACTTCCATTGACCCGGAAGAAGTTCGATGCAGTTTGGGTCATTGTGAATAGGCTGACCAAGTCAACGCATTTCATTCCTGTGGCAGTCTCCTATTCATCCGAGAGGTTAGCTAAGATCTATATCCGGGAGATTGTTCTCCTTCATGGTGTGCCTGTATCTATCATTTCGGACCGGGGCGCGCAGTTTACCTCGCGTTTTTGGGGAGCAGTTCAGCGAGAGTTAGGCACCCAGGTGGAGTTCAGCACAACATTTCATCCCTGGACGGATGGGCAGTCCGAGCGGACTACTCAAATATTGGAGGATATGCTCCGAGCTTGTGTTATTGACTTTGGAGGATCATGGAATCAGTTCTTGCCTTTAGCAGAGTTTTCCTACAACAACAACTACCAGTCGAGCATCCAGATGGCTCCTTATGAGGCTTTATAAGATAGGCGGTGTCGATCTCCGGTTGGATGGTTTGAGCCGGGAGAGGCTCGGTTGTTGGGTACAGATTTGGTTCAGGAGGCCTTGGACAAGGTCAGGATCATTCAGGGTAGGCTTCGTACAGCTTAGTCCAGGCAAAAGAGTTATGCAGATCGCAAGGTTCGAGATGTGGCTTTCATGATTGGTGAGCGAGTATTGCTCCGAGTGTCGCTTATGAAGGGCGTGATGAGATTTGGGAAGAAGGGAAAGCTTAGCCCTAGATTCATTGGTCCGTTTGAGATTCTTGATCGAGTGGGAGAGGTGGCTTAGACTTGCATTGCCACCTAGCTTATTAGCCGTACATCCAGTTTTTCATGTGTCCATGCTTCGGAGGTATCACGGCGATCTATCCCACGTGTTAGATTTTAGCACCGTCCAGTTGGACAAGGACTTATCTTATGAGGAGGAGCCGGTAGCTATTCTTGACCGGCAGTTTCGTCAGTTGAGATCCAAGAGTTACCCTTCTGTTCGTGTTCAATGGAGAGGTCAGCCTCCTGAGGCATCGACCTGGGAGTCCGAGTCCGACATGCGGAGTCATTACCCTCAATTATTTTCCGACTCAGGTACTTCCTTCTTCTGTCCGTTCGAGGACGAACGGTTGTTTTAGAGGTGGAGAATGTGACAACCCAAAGGGGGTCATCACCTATGTTATTACCCATCCCATACTTCCGAGGCCTTGAAAACCTCATTTGTATTTTCCTCGATTTGCATGCACAGTTTGGGCGCGTAGCCAGACAGCCTAAATATGAAATTCTGTGAAAAATGCTAAGATTTGATATTAAAATGAATATATTGACTTTGGTCAACATTTTGGGTAAATAGACCCGGACCCGTGATTTGACGGTCCCGGAGGGTCCGTAGGAAAATATGGGACTTGGGCATATGCCCGGAATCGAATTCCGAGGTCCCAAGCCCGAGAAATGAATTTTTAGTAAAATTGTTTTATGAAAATATTTAAGGAAATTGAAAATGAAATGTGATTAGAAAGTGATGGTATCGGGTCTGTATTTTGGTTCCAGCACCCGGTACAGGTCTTATATATGGTTTAAGCGCTTTCTGTAAAGTTTGGTTGAAAACAGATTTCGTTTAACGTGTTTCGGACTTGAAATGGAAAATTTTATGTTTTATGAAATTTGATAGAATTCATGGATTTTGAGGTTTAATTCGATGTATACGATGTTATATTGGCGATTTGATCGCACGGTTAAGTTTGTAGGATGTTGTTGAATCAGTGCATGTGATTTGTTAGGAGCCCCGAGGGCTCGGGAGTGTTTCGGAGGTGTCTCAGAGTGATTTTGAACTTAGGAAAATTTCTGGTTTTTGGCTTCAGCAGTTGCAGGTCCATTTGTTCTTCGCGTTCGCGACCCCTTTACCGCGTTCCCGAAGCTTTAAGCTTTTCCTTCATCGCGTTCGCATCCATTCCCTCGCAAAAGCGTAGGGTTATTTGACCCTGAGGGCTTAGCCCTCTTTTCCTCTTCGCGTTCGCGTACAGTTGACCGCAAACGCGTAGCTTTACAGGTCCCCTTCATCGCGTTAGCGTGATTTCCCACGCGTTCGCATAAGCCAACTTCTGGACCCCCAACCTTTTCCTCTTCGTGTTCGCATTCTTCCTTCCGCGAACGCGATGTTTTGCCCAGTCTACCCTTCACGAACGCGACCTCCCTTCCGCGAGCGCGAAGGGCAATTTTGCCCAGTGGTATATAAATATTTCCAGAACCAGTAGCTACGGAATTCACTTAGAAAATAACGAACCTCTTCTTCTCCAAGGCCCTTAGACGTCCATTGAAGCCTTCCTTCACCAAAACTTCTTGGGTTAGTAAATTTTAACTCATTTCCTTCATTTTTCATCTATAATTAATGAATTCCTAAGCCTAAAACATTCAAATTAGAGTAGAAAATCTGGAATTAGGGTAGAGTTAGGCCCTTTTGAATTTTCTTGATTAAGACCTCGTTTTGGGGTCGAATTTGAAAATAAATTGTATATTCGGGCTCGTGGGTGAATGGGTGACATGGTTTTGGTCCGAGCCTCGTGTTTGGACCAAGCGGGCCCGGGGTCGAATTTTGATAATTTTGAAAGAATGCTAGGAAATGGATAGTTAGGCCATGTAATTGAATCCTTGAAACCTTATTGATATACTTGAGTTGATCATGTCTAGATAATACCATTCCGGAGTTGAATTCTAAAGGAAAGGCGGTGTTAGATGGTTGATTGCCGTACTTTGGACCCGAGGTAAGTGTTTGGTCTAACCTTAGCTTGAGGGAATAGGAGTTGAGTATAAATTGCTACTTGCTAATTGTCAAATACGATGTATAGGCATGGTGACGAGTATTTATACATTGGTGTTTAGCATGACCGTGAGTCCTTATATTGTGAATATACTAATTTGTGGTAATTTTCATGTTTAGTTGATGATTTCTATATGTTGTGAAGAATATGTGAAGGGAATTGTATTATGTAAACTCTGTTGGAGCATTGGCTCAAATTGTGTAACGAATAATGAAGAAATATGAGATATTATGCCTTTGGAGCATTGGCTCAAATTGTGAAATGAATAATGAAGAAATATGAGATATTACATCCTCTGGAGCATTGGCTCAAGTGATAGAATAAATCATGTAAATGAAAGTGAAAGAAAGAGAAAGAGTTATTGAAATATACCCTTGCCGGGATTTAATTGTGTAATTGATGATTACCCTTGCCGGGATTTAATTGTACAGTTGATGTTCCCTTGCCAGGATTTAATTGTTTAATTATTGTTCCCTTGCCAGGATTCCTATATCTATTATGTTTACTTCCTTGCCTTGTTTGTGCTTGTTGTTTGGGTGAGGAAGAGTGTTAAAGCACGAAGGGTGATGCCGTGCACTTGTCTTGGTGAGAATGAGAGTAAAGCACGAAGGGTGATGCCGTGCATCGTTTGATATTGTCTTCTTTGCTGGGATGTTGAGATTCCTGTTATTGTTCCCTTGCGGGGATTTCTATCTTTATTCTGTTTGCTCTCTCCCTTGTTTGTGATTGCTGTTTGGGTGAGGAAGAGTGCTAAAGAACAAAGGGTGATGCCGTGCATTGTTTGTTATAGTGAGGAAAGAGTATAAAGCATGAAGGGTGATGCCGTGCCGTACGATGTACCGTTCCGTACCATATTCATTGATTATACTGTGAGGAAAGAGAGTAAAAGCATGAAGGGTTATGCCCTGCCATGATTTACATTGATTACATTATACATTGCATAGTGAGGACGAGAGTAAAAGCACGAAGGGTAATGACGTGCCATGATTTACATTGATTACATTATACATTGCATAGTGAGGACGAGAGTAAAAGCACGAAGGGTAATGACGTGCCATGATTTACATTAATTACATTATACATCGCATAGTGAGGACGAGAGTAGAAGCACGAAGGGTGATGCCGTGCAAGTTTATGATTTTTTGTCCTTGTCGATATGATAGCTTGTTGTTCCTTTCCTTATTGAGATTTCTATATGAAACTATTATCTCCCCACAGCATGTTCCCCTTCCTTTATTAATTGTTTTCTCCCTATATTTCCTATCCGTTGANAGCTCATCATAGAGGCTTCAAGGTATACCCGCTGGCGTTCGTGGGCCTTGGCGTCTCTTCCATCATTTTGTCTTCGATTCTGTCTTGTTTTTCCTTTAGTTTCAAAGGCAGACATGTATTTCCTTTCAAACTTGTATTTAGCACTCTTAGACAGGTCGTGAGTTAGTGACACCAGGTTTTGGGAAATTTTGCGTTGATGTAGTGTGATTGTCTTTACTTAACTTAAAACCCTATTTATTTCCGCTGTTTAATTTGTGAACTGATTTAGTTTATTCTGTTAGAATGAGGTTATGATGCTAGTTTAACTACACACATTGGCTTGTCTAGCGGGTTCAACGTTAGACGCCATCACGGCCCGACAGTGGGATTTCGGGGCGTGACAATTACCTAATTAACTAATAAGTGGATAAACATTAATAATTTCCACCCCAAAACGTGGCAGCTAGCCACATGATAAAGAAGTGACTAAGGGACATATTATCTTAGGTGGCTATCTAGGAATCAAGACTTCAACATGTAAAAGACAAGTCTACTTAGTCTCTTAGTCATAATACATAAGTCTCTTAATAGAAATTATGTACTTTTCATTCAAATTCAAAAGCACTTCAAAAACAGAAGTTAAACCCAAATCATATATCACTTTGGCATTCTGATGGATTGCCAAATACAAGGCCTTTCATTATCCATCCTTATGATTTTCAACAAAAACGTGAATTATTGCAACTAAACGAAGTCCAACGAGAATTGTTAGCAACGTAAAATTTTGCGGTTCTAAGGGAGTACTGTGTAATCGTTTTTCAAGAACATCATACGAATTTTTGCCTACTCCATGTATGTTAAGGCTAAGCACTTCCTTCATTTTGGCATGATCTCGTAATTACACATGTTTGATAACGAGGCATAAAGAAAAATTCAGGTCTCAGAACTTACGTATATTTTCCTAGTCTTGTAAGTACTATATTCATTTGNTCTAGCAGCAAAAGTGTTTCCAGCAACCAAATTTGCTCATGATTTACCTTCGTTTACCTTCTCAGTACTTTTCTCCTTCGCGAACGACTGTTTTACAGTTTGAATTACCTCTGCATGTGCTTCTTCTCCCTTTTTTTCACCTGTATCCTTCAAAATTTGTACCTCATTCTGGCGAATTTCAACTTGTTTACTCAAATTCAAGCTCCTGCTGGCACTTGTTGTTGAGATCTCTCCCGTCCTTGGTGTAATCGCAATTGGTTCACAGACTCCTTGAATTGGTGTAGATTTGCTTGATTCTCCGTCATTTCTACTCGTTGTTGCTATGAATTCAGCTAGTTGAATCTTAGTTACAGTTTTCCTAGGTCGGTCTCTTCCTCCCATGGTTGTTGGCGTATTTTAGTAGTTCCACGCTAAAATGCGCAGAGAGAAGTCATGACGAGAAAGAGAAGCTATAGTTTCCTTTTTTGTTCTATATTTTTATTTATTCTATTATCCAATGTTTAGTATTTTTACATTGTGAATATAAATTTTTATTGGCATATTACTTTGTTTTATATGTTTGTATGCTTGCTTTCTTCTTGCAATACAAGAGAATATATATATTAAGTTTTTTTATTTTATATTTTATTCTGTTATTGTCAATAATATTATCGAAATTTTAATGAATAAAATCTCCATTAAATTAAAGGGCTTATATAGTCATCGAATAACTTTTGTTATTATGCATCTTTCTTTATTATGTTATTCAATATTTAACATAATTGCATTATTGGTAGAAATTTTATTAGCATATTACTTTTTTAAAATTATTTTTGTCTACTACTTTCTTTTTATAATATATATATATATATATATATATTATTACAGTATTTTCATTACCATCGAGCTATAATCGATAGGCAGGCCCCTATTGAGAAACCTTTGATCAGATGGTAAGTTATATACTAAGCCTACTGTGGTCGAGCGCTTATGAGCGAACCCAATTGGTCGAGATACAGAGCCTAGTATGGCCAAATGCCTATGAGCGAGCCTACTACGGCAGAGCAGATATATATATATATATATATATATATATATATATATACCGAGCCTTATAGGGCCGGACAACTATTTTACTTACTATATTGAGAGAGTTGAGTCAGTATCAGCAGGTAAGCATATCTTCAAATTATCTTTGACTTCCAGCTATTTGCAGTTATTATATTATCAGTTCAGTTTTAGCTTTCAGTATATTGCCTTACATACTCAGTACATTATTTCGTACTGACGTCCCTTTTATGGGGGCGCTGCATTTCATGCATGCATGTTCGGACAGATAGACGGGTAGGCCTCCTCATTAAGCGTTGCCTGAGTTCAGCTTGATCGGTAAGCTCCATGCCTTTCGGAGTTGCTGGGTCTAGAGATTTATGTATATCTTTTATATATATATATATATGTATATATATATATGTATATATATGTATGTATATATATGTATATATATATGTATGTATGTATATATATGTTATGAGTAGACTGTGGCCTGTTCCAATCACAGTATATCCATCAGTAGAGGCTTGTAGACATATCCTGTCAGTTAGTGCAGTATGTTGGGCTTGTATGCCTTTTGTGCATATTTTGTTGGTTTGCCAGCTATAGTAGTTATGACGGCCTTGTCGGCCCAACATTATATTAATGCTTAGTCAGCATTTGCAATTGTCTTGAAATGTGGCCCATGGACAAAGTGTGACATTATATGTTCAGAGTCCCTTAGTCGCAAGTTGGTACGCAAGGATAGGTGAGGCACCAGGTGCCGGTCTCGCTGCCCCAGGTTCGGGGTGTGAAATAGTGGCATCAGAGCAGTTTTGTCGTAGGAAGTCTACAAGCTGTGTCTAGTAGAGTCTTGTTTATGGGTGTGTCGTGCACCACACTTATAAGCAGGAGGCTACAAGGCATTTAGGATTGTCACTCTTTCTTCTTACTCTAGATCGTGTGATAGAGCTCAATTATAAGAATTCAAACTCCTAACTTTTATTCGTAATAAAATGATACCTACATCCAGAAAGACAGTTGGTAAGAGATTGAATGTGGCTATGGAAGAGTTGAGTCAGAGGAACTCGATTTTGCATCATGCTTATGATGAGTAAATATAAGGTCTTCAGCAGAACATGTGGATACTAAGATATGTAAGCCTCTTGATAAGGATCCCTAAAGCAGGAATATCTATCCACTATTAGGGTAAAAAGGAATAAAAGAATCGAAAAGTAGACATAAGTTCCAGCAAGTAAGAGAAGCAAGGTGAAAAAGGGTACGAGCTTAAAACCCGTCAAAACTCGGTTTCTGGCCGACTAGGGACCCTGGCGTTTCAGCCCAAACGCCTGGCTAATGCCAGGCACCCCCTAGCNTAGGCACATATGACGTGTATTCTTATCATTAAAGCACATAAAATGCAAGGTATATAATGCTTAAAATCATGAATTCTAGCCACGCATCAGGTACCCAGTTAATGAAAATTATCGGTATTTTCAACTCAGTCAGATAGATATAAGAATTTTGAGTTACCTTCAATAGTAATAGAGGTATGTACAATTGATCACATCCATTCCAGTTATGCCCCATGGGGCTCAACAAAAGTAGTAGAAGAGAAGGACGAGATATCAAGATCTTGCTGGGGTTAGAGTAACCCAAAATGATGGAAGGATTTTTTTGTTGAGTTAGCTGATATTTTCGAAGGATATCACAAAGGTGCTAATAGATCTCCTTGTGAGACACCCATATGATGCACACTAAAATAGTACAACTAGATATGAGTACTACAAAGATAGGAATTAGAAACCTTGAAGGAATAAATATTACCTTAGTGTGGCTCGCGTCCCTAGTAGAGCGAGAACGTTAAGCAACCCGAAGAGCCACTGGATGAAGCAAAGGGGAGCTAAAAGCAAAAGAATGTCTTGATTCGAGTTTTCAGAATAAAGTGATAAGGCATAAATGTTATCGGGAAATAAGAAAAGAATTAATGAAGCATTATGAGTAATATATGATACATGGATGACAACGATAAATCAAAAGATGACAATATTACAGAATCTATAGTCAAGTGAAGGAAAATGAGAGGTGACATGCCTTAGGAAAACAAAAGAGTATAGGCCATACAGTCATGTCCTCATTTCGATAAATAAGTTCGCAACTCTAACGCAATTACCAAAAAGGAAAAGTTAGACCCTAGATTAATAGAACCAGTATGAATTGGTGAACAAGATAAACTAAACATGAATTAGGAACTGAGTGAATTGATAATCGTCAGCATCGTGAGAATTTCATATTGCATTCTGGTAACGATAGAATGGACAACAGAAGGAGATCCATGATTAATTTAGAGAATTGTTGTTCAGGGAGACGTTTCCCTAAAGCAAGCAATATGAGAAAAGTTAAGCTTAAGGGACTGTATATGCCAATTACACTAAGTGTCACCATCGTGAGTGAGGAATTTTGTTATCCTTGGTACAGAAGGATTACCACAAGGCGAGTAAGGGTCATCGATGATGTGAAAATATGCCAAAAATGAGAAAGGGATAAGATTGCATTTATTCAATTCCTATAGGTATGTTGTGATTCCAAAATATTATGCAAACACGACGTCAAGAAAAGGAAGTAAAGGTTCCTGTCCGGGACGTTATTAATAGATAAGGAGCCAGTACGCGAGGTAAGTTAACACAAGGAAATAACTCAAGAAAGATTACGGGGAATCTGGATATGAGAATGGGCCGACGAGTAGTAAGTAGTGGGTTTAGGAAAATTCTAGTCGTGACTAGACAAGAAGTTACAAACAAATCAACAGATAATGCAAGATAAATGTAGTAAACCCGAACATGGAGAATTCAGCCTCTTAGTAATATCAATACTTGATATATATTCAAATAGGATTCGGGGTAGTTAAAGGTACCGTATAAGTGTTACGGGGATAAAAGAAAGTGTCCTGAGAAGGCAGTCAAAATATCAATTCAGAAGCAATCTAACAAGCACAAGGGCACATAGGTAAGCAACTACGGATGATTATAGGCAAGGAAGAACATCGAAAGGTCCGTAATAGGTTCACAACTTTATGAGAGTCAAGGGTTCTCCCTAAGTACTACAACAAAAAGACTAGCTGAGGAAATAAGGAAGAAGGATTCAACCTAAGCACAACGACCTAAAGAGGAAATGGTCGTGTAACAATAGTCTCACAACAACATTGTAAGCACTCCAAAGGAAAATGGCACCTACCGTGGCTAATGAACAGGAAAGTAAAATCAGATGTAATATTCAAGATCATATGAGTTGTATGGAATTCCAATATGCGTGGGCACTAAGATAAGCTAAGTATGCGTGCAAATAGGGGAAGAAAGACCGGGAAAAGTAATTACCTACATTTAAAGAAAGATGAAAAGGAATGGAAGGAATTATTCGATTAATGATCCAGAGTTGGTTGCATTATGAACACACTTAAGAGTTCAGAGTATTATCCATGCAGCATATATGTTGACAATCATATAGCCGTAGAAGATTATGGTTTAAGTTAAATGAAAGAATTGATCCCAGGTCATAGGCAAAGGATCAAATTGTTAGAAGATTGAATCATGGATATTCCATAGCGTCCTTGAAGGGCTAAAGTAATAACTAACACCATGAGCCGCAGATCGAAAGATAGCTTAAGCCTATATAAAGGTTGATCAGAGAAAAGAGGAAACTAAAGAATTACATCACCCAGGTACATCAGGAGTTTGATTATTGGACCCAAGAAATTGTGGACATCGTGATTGAGGACATTACAGAATCACTCTTAATATTAGAAGTTATGAAAGAGAGATAGAAGAATATGAGATGATATTTTAAAATAAGTAAGGTACAGGTGAAAAACATATGAAATACTCAAGTATAGAAGGAGGAGAGTGGTCCATACATCAGGTAAAAGACTAGAAGCACCGGGATTCAGTATCCAGGAATGGTAGCAACATCGTCAGTGGCATACCTTAGCCTATGGTTTCTAAGTACCGAAAGGTCTAATTAGAGAGTAAAAGAAGATTTAGAGATGATGCGATGTCTCGCTTGATGTTCCAAAAACGCATAAGGGAATCGATCGCAAGCTAAAGTATGAAAGAACGACAAGGTTTTAGAAAGACAAGAGTAAGGATAAGAAGAAGGCAAGCGAGAAGGTGATGAAAATGGATAAGTCCTCTGGATTAAGCCCATGAAAACAAGAAGAGCTGATGGTTTCTCTAAGTTATACAAAGCTCAGTATAGCCTGAATGAACTCAAAGGAGTCTAAGACTAATGACATTTGGAAGAAATGGAATGTTGCCCTGGTAGTAGAATGAGGGTGTAATTGTGATGGATAAAGGATGACATTTGGGCCTTGATTGAGTAATGACTTGAAGAGGATTTCACGAATTATTCGGGATTAAAATACCCACGTAAGGTGAATCACATTGGGATACAATGAAATATGGTTATGGAAGCATGGTATCGCCTAGGTGGATAAGCCTAATCATTTTAGATGTTCCCTGATAAGGCGTGAACCCTAGCGACAGTGTTACATAAAAGGTTAAGTTATCAGGGGTAGATTATAGATCAATATTGAGGTGAATCAACAACGAATGGATAAAAGTCATACAGTATGAGATGAAATTATGCCGTAATTCTTAAGTGGAACAGTAATGTGGAAGCATTAAAGGACACAAATTTATACATATTGGATAAGCAATGAAAGTAACCTGGATTTTGGTAGCAGACCTCAACAACGATAAATCGAAGTAAGAATTATAGTATAGTATGACCTACCTAGATGTATTAAAGTCACATGGATGTATAATCGGGGCTATAAAACATGATATGACGATATTCGTGAATTCGATAAAGTACCGAGCAAAGAACTTCAGTACACTTATAGATGCCCAGAGAGACATCTTATTAACCTCTGTATATGTTTACAAAGTAAGTCCTAGAGATTGGCTAAAAGTTGGAGAAAAAAAAAGAGAGAAGAGTCATATAGGCACACTTACAAGGTCAGTATCGTACAGACTGCATGATAGAAGGTAGCAACAATTACGAGATTGGAAGGATTTTGATCACAAGTCATGGCATGGGAAAGAGGCCTAAATGGGGGAATTCCCTGGCCTTTGGATTTATTCCCCGAACAACTGCGTATATGGCAAAGCGAGTATTAAGGTATTCACAAGAGCTATAATTTATGAAAATGATAAGAACATCAGTCAACATTCGAGGACGAATATTCGAGG